>LRSR01005076.1:0-34157 GCA_001579985.1 Hypsibius dujardini | reverse complement strand
GTCTGTGTCTGTGTCTGTGTCTGTGTCTGTGTCTGTGTCTGTGTCTGTGTCTGTGTCTGTGTCTGTGTCTGTGTCTGTGTCTAAATTTGGCTAAAAAGGCAGGATCTGAAATTTTTCCGTGGTTGATGTCTCATTCTTACAACTAACTTCAGGAACACTGCAGTCTAGCCAGAAAAAGCTCTGTTCTTCGCCTCCTCTGCAAGCCTCGACACATCGACCGACGACAGCTGCGCCACCTAGCATAATAACTTCATTGACTAATCTCGTGAATCATTTTACCCGTGGAAATTTCGAGATATGCCTGACGTCATTCCCTCTCTTTTCTCCTTACCCGCAAACCCGGCTTGTCTGTCTCTCTCTGTGTTTCAGACTCATTCGAATCTGCGTCGTCTCGTCGGCACGGCAACAACAACCACCTGAACCGAATCGAACCACATAAAGCGTGAATCGAAGGCAGCCAGAGTTGCTCACTCAATTGAGTCGAAGCCACGCGGGCGTTTATATAAAGTCAGTCGCAGCAGCGAGGGAAATTTCAGTTGCTTGCGTCGCTCGCGCACAACTCTCAACGTCTTTCGTCGTCGTACTCTCAACGGAAGCACAGGAAAAAAAGCCCATTCCCTTTTCGCCTCACACCATGGATCCTCGTCGAGCTCGTCGCGGGATAGGACTCCTCGTCGACCTTCAGGGTACTTGAGTAGGAGGAACAGGAAAACGGAGGAGCCAACGGGAAACCATGGAGAAGAAATGGAGGACCAAAAAAACGGAGTTCAGGTGAGTTTCCATCGTAAAAACCACGAGGTAGAAATAAATTTAGAAATATTTGAGAGGAAAATTGGTAGTTAATGTGGACGAAATTTACGTAAATTGGCCTGATTTCTTTAGAAAGGCGTTTTTTAAATTGCTCTGATACGTATAATTCAGTCGTATTTCATTATGAGGGAATATTTTATTTATCCCAAAATTGAAGTGGATAGTAGGAAATTATTTTAATGTGTCAGAAGAGGCAGTGGAAAATTCGGCTTGGATGCGTCGCAGTAACGCGAGGTCACCTTGTCCTTTGTCTCGTTCCCTCCTTTGTGTGTGTGCAGGTCTGTCTGTCCTTGCTTCTTTTCGATTTAGTTATACCCTCCGTCCTTTAAGTACATTTTCGGAATTTATTGACAGTGGGAAAATTTTATTTCTAGAGAAATTAGTTTGAATTAATTTGCTTCGAATTTTCATCTTTCAATCAATCAATCAAGCTTTCGATCAATCAATCAATCTAGCTTTTAATCAATCAATCAATCAAGCTTTTAATCAATCAATCAAGCTTTCAATCAATCAATCAAGCTTTCAATCAATCAAGGGAATAATTTGAGCTTTGGTGGTTTATTACCGAGCTTAATAATTGTTTTCTCGTCTTGGCTGTGTGTCGAGCAGAAAATTCCTCTAAAAAAGACGACAGCGACATTTTTCTTTCGAGCTAGAAATTTAGGAATTGTTCTAGCAAAAAATATTCAGCCTCGGAGGTCTATTGCCAGGCTTTTATTTTTGTGCTTGTCTCGGCTGTGTATGTTGAGCAGAACTTTGCCAGAAAAAATTTGACAAATTGTCAAACCTTATTTCCTGTTTATTTAAAAGTCCTCTTAAAATCGTAAATATTTTCCAGGCGGTGTATAAATGTCGGAAAAAAAATTATTATTTCACTCTCCCTCTTAGCAGTGTACGTTGAGGTAAAATTTTATTTTAAATGAGAGCGGAAAATCAGATGGAAAAATGGTTTTTTCGTTCGCAGTGACCTTTGGCAGTGTACGTCGAGTGAGCGAAGAAAGACGCCATTTTTCATAGTAGTGTTCAGTGTGTTCAGTATGTGTGCGTATGTTCAATGTGTTCATTTTGTTCAACGTGTGTCTCCGTGTCGCTCATCCATTCCTCCCTCTGTGTGTGTGTGTTTGTGTGACTCATCCCTCCCTCCCTCTGTGTGTCTGTGTCTGTGTGTCTGTGTCTGTGTGACTCATCCCTCCCTCTGTGTGTCTGTGTGACTCATCCCTCACTCACTCACTCATTCATTCCCCAGAGTGAGAGTAAAGACCACCACATGCGTCATGTGAACGTGCGATTGCCGGAAAAGTTGATGTTCGATGAGCTCAACTCTTCTCAGTCAACGTCTGCGTCTCTGTGCGCCCTCTTGATGATGTTTATTTCATGCCTTAAATGTTACATAATTGGAACAGCGTTCTCGTAAGAGCCCCTCTTTCCTTCAGGCTTTGAGAAACGGACAAAACAAGCGAATGCTTTTGGCAAGCTACAAAAATGTCGCTTTAAGGAACTTGGACATTTTTGTTGTTACGCGTCCTTTCTGTTTTGAGGCCAAATATTCCTGTTTGAAAATCGAAAAATGCCAAAAAAGCGTTCGCGGTGTATGAACCTTTTTTTGCGTCTTTTGTCATTCTCCATCCCGACGAAAACAACTGTCCGTTTATCCCTGGAGAATTTTTTTTCTAACGTATCCCAAACTTGAATTTCAGCTCCGCTCGTCACGACCCTGATCCACACCTGCAGAGGGCGTCGTGGTAGGATTTCCCCACCTGCAGAGGGCGTCGCGGTAGCAATTCCACACCTGCAGAGGGCGTCGCGGTAGCAATTCCACACCTGCAGAGGGCGTCGCGGTAGCAATTCCACACCTGCAGAGGGCGTCGTGGTGGTAAGCTCAAGCCAGCAAAAACGCTGTGCACCCAAAAGAAAAGCGTAGAGTCCCTTTACAAGCAGGTGTTTTTTTTTCTGAATTTTTCCACTCAGGTCGCGCAGCTTGCCTTGTGTAGAGAGACACACTCGTATGTCCAATTGGTTGATCGGTCATTCGGATAGGGAGAGAGCAGAAGATTCTGCGCGTGGTGTGTAGCCGAAAGATCCGGGACCTCCTTATATGTCTTCCGTCCAACAAGCAGCTGCAAAATCGATCTATTGTCTCAATCTTCGCTTTATTGCCGGGATGCGTTTTCGATCCCGCATAGGACGTACCCACCCTCCAACTCGAAGTACCCAGTACTTGGTCAGAGAGAAAAGAAGACGGGGCAGGAACAATTCGTCACTACACAACCGAATCGAACCGAACCACCCAACCACAGCTTCGTAGATAAGCTTGCTGCTTAAAGATATTTCAAAAGCGTGTAGTGTTTTGTGTGTTCCGGTAGGATTTGATTTGTTTGTAGGCTCCCGAGAGAAAAAAGCACACAGAGTACATGCCGAGTCACGCTGTAATGGGACAGAAAAAAATCGAAGGCATAGGTACGGGATGTAGCCCCAATTGATTACGGTATGCTGTAATGATAGTCACTTATTTGTTTTTTTAATATTTATTTATTTATGTGTAATTTTGTGTGCAGTAGTTTTGGGCGAGTTTGTTGCAGTGCTGTTGTTTGTTTCGCACCCAAAAGTCCCTGTTACGGTAATTGGAACGATCCCGGAGGATGTCTCTCTCCTCTCTTCTCGCTCTTCCGCCTGTGTGAAGTTGCATTGGTTTTTGTTGCAAAAAAACATGACGAAATTATCGGGTACGATTATTTTTTCCCATTTCGCCGTTATTCCTCTCTGTATGTATTAAGGTTGATTGCTACATTGACCAGCAGACAAAACGAGGCCTCGCGGGGTTGAAGCGAAAATAACGCCCAAAAAAAGTGAAAAGCGAAAATTGGAAAAATTGAATGCTCTGAGAATTTTCCCCAATTTTTATCGGGTATGTCTGTCCCGATTATTCTCTCCTCATTTCTCAATGCAGTGCTCCAATGTAACGCGCATATACACAATTTCCAGTACTGTCGATCTTCCAGTCAGTTTTTTGTCTTGGTTTGACGGGGTTTTTTTTGCCCAGCAACAGAGGCAAGTTATTTTCAGTCGATATTCCCTGTGAATCGCCTGCTCAGTTTCCGTCGGAAAATCCCGTATTATTCTTATCTCGAAATGTGTCTTGTGCCCCCGCCCGTCCGATGTCTGTTTTGGAAGCTTCGGGAATTGTTCTTTGAGAAATCGATCTCTTGCCTTTGAACGTTCGCCAATTTTCCTCTTCGGTTTGTCCTGTTTTCCCATTGTGAAAAGTCATTTTCCGCCCAATTTTGCAAGCTTGGAAAAATTCTCCTCACGAAAACCCGACGCCCAATTTTGAAGAACCCGTAATTTCGTTCGTTCGGTAAGCGTTCTTGCACTTTTTGTTCCGTTCGTTCGTAACTGTTCCTTTCAGGCGTTTGTTTGAAAATCTGCAATTCGAGTTCGATTCGATTCAAGCCCAACCAAATTTCTTCAACGACACTTTTTTTTGTTCAGGTTTCGTCTCAAAACGTTCTCAATTGTTTAACCGTTCCCACTTGTTCCCACTTGTTCCGTCTTACTTTGCCCTGACAGTTCGCCATTTTTCACCGTCATCTTATCTTGCTGCATTTTATTCTGAAAGTTCTTTTGTGCACTTGTCGCCCAATTTTATGAGAAGCTTCCAAGAAATTCGTCGCGAAAAACTGTCAGCGAATTTGAAGTAGCCGGAATTTGGTTCGTTCGTTCGGTAAGCGTTCTCGAATATTTTTTTCGTTCGTTCGTAACCGTTCCTTTCAGGCACTTGTTCAAAAAATTCGTCAAAGTTTCTTCCAAAAACTCTTCTGCTCAATTTCCTCCTCGAAACGTTCCCAACGGTTCTGTTCTCAACTGTTCTGTTCCAAACTGTTCTGTTCCTAACGGTTCTGTTCCAAACGGTTCTGTTCCAAACTGTTCTGTTCCTCACTATCTGCGCGTTCGCCATTTTGCGCTTTAGCTTACTGCATTTTACCCTGAAAGTTATTTTGCGCCTTGTTCGTCCAACAATTTTTTGCAAGCGTCAAATATTTCCTTCAACGAAAATCTCATCAAACTCTAGGAACACGCAATTTTGTTCGTTCGGTAAGCGTTCTCGGTATTTCGTTCGTTCGTAACCATTCCTTTCAGGCATATTTCATTTTGCGAAAAAGTCGTCAATTCTTTTGAACACCCGAATTTATCCCGCTCTCGCCGAAAATTAGCATCCATCCTGATCAAGTTCAAAAATTTCTTCACAAACTACCCATCCTGAAAAAGCCGAAATCGCCCTCTAAAAGAGCAGTTCTTAATTGTCTTGGACCACGCCCTCAATAGACAATTCAACAGCGAACATGGAGAACGTTTTATTTTATTTACATCTTTTTTTCCCGGAGCTCTTCGAAATACTTTCCAGCATAGCAGTGTTAATTTTGGGAATCGGAATCCCCGCCCCCTCCCACTCTTGCAAGACCTTTCCTGACCAGAACGCGCAGAGTCCTTCACAAGCAATACTGTAGATGCAGTCAATTCGGCATACTCCACCCAGCAGCTCAACTATTCAGTACCCGAGTGTGTAGGAACGATGCACCCAAGAACCAGGAAGAGAGCCACGAACCCACAGACATCGCTGATCAGCAGTCCATCCAGACATCCTCTCTAGACATCCTCTCCAGACATCCTGCAAAATCCACGGCACTAGTACATGCAGACACCCCTCCCACCGGCCCGTCCTCACTTCAGTGTAATCAGTCTTTTGATTTTTGCTGTGCTGAGTTTCTCCCCAACAGGACAAGTCTTCTCTCTCGTTATCTGCAAGCAGTCAATTTCAAATTTAGCCCTGAAATCACGTGCTACCAGAAGTGACGGAGGTAAAGAATTCAGATGTTCACGCCCCCCCCCCCCAGGAAGAGCAGCAGCAGCGGCAGACAAGGAACCGGGATGGGTCCACAGTCAATCGTAACGTAGCACTCCCCTGCAAAACTGCCTATGCTGTAGCAGAGTTATTCACCGTATTTATACATTGGTAATCGGCCTCGGCCGATGTAGGGCGAACAAGTGTTTTCAACATCATTCCAGACGACGACTAAGCTCCTCCAGTGCCTGGGTCCACAGCGGTTGTATGTACCAACAGGAAGTAGGATTGTGAACCGGATGGGAAATGTTGGGTGGATACGGGGATTTTTTCGGGGTTTCAGTCAATCAATCAATGCCTCGGTAAGGTGCAACGTCTCTCATTCGCCTAAACGTACGTAACATCCGCAACAGTCGCTAGTCGTTCCCCGCAGTCTGCAGGAAAAAGTGTGTTTCGGTATCTCGTGCCTGTGATCTGATTATGAAAGGGTGTAGCTGAAAAACTCGGGATGGGATGCGATGGAGGAAATGGCCGTCCAGTAATCGTGAGCACCATTCTACACTACTATTATCCTATTATTGACTGTCCTGGTACTAGCTGCTGACTGCCTGCGGACTCGTCCAACGGCGTAATGTGTTTGGTCGACTGTGTGTGTTGAGCTGTTACAGGCGACAATCTCCCGCCCATCGTGTCTGAATGCTGAACGTGACTGTAACTGAGTGAACGGATCATTTGGGAAAGTTGGGGACCGATCGAGTGGTTTTTGGGGTAAGGCAACGTTAATCGCGACCTCCGTTAACTCTGCATTCATCCCGCCCTACAGGAATCCAGACAACGTATTGTCTCTACTGGTCTGTCTTAGTCCTACAGGAATCCAGACAACGTATTGTCTCTACTGATCTGTCTTGGTCCTACAGGAATCCAGACAACGTACTGTCTGCTGATCTGTATTAGTCCTACAGGAATACAGACAACGTATTGTCTCTACTGATCTGTCTTAGTCCTACAGGAATCCAGACAACGTATTGTCTCTACTGGTCTGTCTCGGTCGTCTTCCTGTGCCTAGTACCTGGTTCTCAGCCCTCGGACTCATCGTCCAAAGGCGCCGTCATCGTGTCTTATTACAGTTAGCTGTTACAGGCGACAAGTCCGCTGTCTGTTCGCGTGTCAGCAGAGAAAATGTTCCATTGATGTCTCTGTCTCTGAGATGCCCGGTGCACTGCCTGAAATGTAGCTGAGCCTGTTGGATTTCACAATTTGGGAATTTTATGTTGTTTTTTTTTGGGGTAAGACAAAAAAATTTCTAGTTCCACGTGTAACATTTGGTTCGTCCCTTCCACACCCACTCTACAGGAACACATTCCCGTGTAGTACGCGTACAACGTGTCTGCCCGAGCAATGTCTGACTAGTGACTACGTAAGCTGTCGTCGACAGGAAGCTGCAGTCTGCCGTGCGTGTCTATGACGCTGATGTCTGCCGTGTCTGAAGAGCTGTAGAAGCTGTGTCTGAGAAGCCGCATTTCCGTCCAACTGTGCCTGAATCCACCCACATAGACAACCAACACCCCCCTCGTCTGTATGACTGAAATACTCTCGTCTGTTTCGTCCTGTGCCTGTCTGCGCGTTCGACTGACTGCCTGTGAAACATCCCACTACATGCAGCAACCGTTCCCGTCCTAGGACCGTCTATACTGATAGGAATCGTCGTTCCTCCCGCAAAGACATCCACATAGACATCTCACTGTCCGAAGCCCCTGAGCAGTCTGCTGTAACAGTTCATGTCCGACAGTCATGGTGACGTCTATGGTGTTCGTGCATATGCCTGTGTAATCCGGGAAAGACGATAGTTGCTACCGAAAGCTTCGCTCGGCTTGTTGTTTCATGAAATAGGAATTCAGACGTAAAGACCTTCTAAGAATGGATGGGACCCTCCCTGTCAGCTTTACTCTGTCAGCTGTACAATGTACAATCAACTCGGGCTTGAATTTGGTATGTGTTCTTCTGTAATTTGCTTCGTCTAATTTGTTCCACAAGATTCACTACAGCCAAGGCGACTCCTGGAATTCAGTCATCCAGACAACGTGTTTCCTTGATGTTAAGGCATCCAGACAAGTCGACTCCCGGAAATCCAGACACCCAGACATGCCGTTTCAACGAATTCCATACATCCAGACAACGCTACCCCCGTGAATTGCAGTCTACCAGACAAATGGCAACCAGCCGATGAATAGTTCAAGGCATCCAGACAAGTCGCGTTTACTAAGGCTGCAGGAATTCAAACGTAACAGATCCCTAGGAATTGGGTGCGGGACCCCGTCCCTGTGAGATGGACTATAACCAACTGTGAGACTGTAACCCTATGAACTGTGTCAAATCAACACGAATGTGACTTCGTAAATTCGGTATGTCTTGTTCGTAATTTGCTCGTCTAATTTGCTCCGCAAGCTTCGCTGCAGACAACCGAGCCAACTCACGTGAAGTCAATTTCCTGAAACCCAGACATGCAGACAACGTGCTTCCCTGATCTGCTGTTCAGATATCCAGACAATTCCATCCCCGGAAATCCAGACAATTCGGTTCAGCGAATTCCAGACAACTCTGCTCCCCTGAATTGCAGTCGTCCAGACAAATGGCAGCCCGTAAATAAGAATAATTCAGCATCCAGACAAGTTGCGTTTAAGCTCGCAGGAATTCAAACATCAAGATAGCCCCTAGGAAATGGGCGCGGGACCCCGTCCTTGGCAGCTGTGTTAATTCTGCTCAACTGTAAAATCACGGAACGTGACTGCGAAGTTGGTACGTGTTGTTCGTAATTTGTTAGTCTAATTTGCTCCGTAAGCTTCACTGCAGACAACCGATTGAAGGGCGCTAAGTTCAGCGAAGCCGATTTGCTGTAATCCAGACAACTTGCATCTCCGATGTTCAGATATCCAGGAAATTCGATTTCCGTTAATCCAGACATCTATGCAATTTCGTTCCTGGAACTACAGACATCCAGACAATTTGGTTCCCGGTAATCCAGACATCCAGGCAATTCGATTTCCGTTAATCCAGACATCTATGCAATTTGGTTCCCGGTAATCCAGACATTCAGACAATTCGGTTTCTGCAACTACAGACATGCGGACATTTTGGTTACCGGCAATCCAGACATCCAGGCAATCCCATTCCCGGAAGTCCAGTCACTCAGACAACCCGGCTCGCTGTATGTAAAGTGTCATAGTGGTATGCAAAGCATCATTGTGCTCCTCCGAAGTGTCATAGCCGCTGAGTGTGCCTTGCTGTGGGCGTGGTCATCTTGTGTTTTGCAGTAAGAGTATCTGAGAACTACAGTCGGACGTTGATCAAGCGGAAGAAATCATTGTGTGGGATCGGGACTCAATTGCTGTCAATTCCAGACAACACTGCTGAACTGACAGGCAAGACGACCGATGACGTAGCGTGCGTTACCGTAACACCCTGCTGATGCATCTTACAGACAGAAATGACTCCTTCCTGCTGCTTCCATAATGCTCTAAATCAATCCGGAATTTAGGCCCCTCCCCTTCAGTTTGCAGTTACAATCCGAAATGTCTGCCAGAGATTGAAGTAAAAACAGACTTTGTGTGTGTGTGTCTTTAGGCGTGGTAATTTTGTTAATTCCGTACAGACATGATCTGTTTATATGCAAGTAGTGTAAATGCGCGCTTTAAATGGGAAGTTGTGATGATTGAAATAAATTAAGACTGCGTTTCGCCCACTGCAGCATCATTCGGGAAGTAAATTTGATAAGGTTAGGCGGAAAGTGGTTCAAGTAGTTGAGCGAGTTTAAATACCATATGCAGTTCTGTAAGGGAAATACTTGAATGTGTGGTGTAGATACTCCAGTGAACCACAGAGAAATAGGATTAATTAACAGCGTAGTTGCTTCGGAGTGAGTGACGTGTACAACTGACTTTGCTGATGTCTATTTTTTTGTGTTGTTTTCTGCGGACGGTTTGTTCATGTCTAGGTCTGTTGTTTAGCTGCCTGAACGGTTCAGATTTTGTTCGCTGGTTAGACGCTTTTGTTAGCGATTTTACGTCCGGTGGTGAATTCGACGAACGTCGCTGTCTGAATGCTGTCGTCCATAAGCATTGGGTCCCCGACCATGTCTGAAACTTGCTGATTCGCCGTGCTGTAGGTGAAATGCCTGAAAACACGTCTGCCTGAAAACAGTCTGCCTGAGACACGTCTGTAGTAGATCAAGAGATTTTCTCAGATGTTGCCTGAACGTCCAGTCCCAGTCATCATCCAGTCCACACAGGCTGAAAGTCCCGTACTTGTCTGTATCCTTTGGTTAAAACGTCTTCCATGACTCGTCGTGCGCTCAAATACTCCAATGTCTGAAATAATTCTCGTCAAAAGTCGCTGTTTCAAAGCTGTGATCCGTAAGAATTGAAGTCCCCGACAATGTCTGAAACTTGCTCGATCGCCGTGCTGTGCGTCAAATGCCTGAAAAAAGCCTGCCTGAAACGTCTGCCGTCGATCAAACGACTCTTGAAAATGTTGCCTGAACGTCCAGTCAGTCATTATTCAATTCGACACAGACAGCAAGTCCCGTCATTGTCTCAATCCGTTGATCAAAGAGTCCAGCCTTCCGTCATGGTGCGCCCAAATACTCGAATGTCTGAAACGCGTCCGGCCGGTCAAGATTCGCGTCTGGAAGTGTCCTGTCATTTGATTTTGAGTCAGCAGTTTGTCTGCAAAGTCGCCTGTCTCGTCAACGGTTCTGCTACAGCGTCTCTACGTCACAAAACTCCACATGTCTTAGAGTCCTGTTCCTATTCGCGTGATGTCTGGAAGTTTCTATCAGTTGCCTGCCTGCCAGCCGTAGATACTTCAATGCTGTTCACAGCTGTCCAGTAACGTGTCTGAATCTTTGCTGACTGTCAAAAGAAGACGTCGTTGCTGCCGTTTGCTGAAAATCCGGTCTTCCGCAAAGCTGCTGCCTGCCTATAAAATGTTTGAAACTACTAGTACAGAATACATTTTATATACACTACTTGAAGTTCCTCAAGTCTCCCGTAATATGTCTGCATTTTTATGGTCGATCGGCTTTCCTCCTACGGTTGTCTAAAAGCGTCGTCTAATGCCTGCCACTACATTCTTCCACATTAAGTGCCCAGGAATATCCCGATTTTTGTTGTCTGAAAACGTGTTAAATGCCAAGCAGAGAACTGATGTAATGTAATGTAAGGCAGCAGTCATTTAGTAATAATGTAATAGTAATATAAGGCAGTAGTAATAATGCAGTAATGTAATGTATTAATATATTAATAATGTAGTAATATAGTAATATAGTATTAATGTAGTAGTAATGTAGTAGTAATGTATTAATAATGTAGTAGTAATGTAATGATAATGTAGTAGTAATGTAATAATGTAAGGCAGTAATAGTAATGTAATGTGGTTGTAATGTAAGGCAGTATTGTTCCGCATTGTTCTCTATTGCGCCCAGCCATTAATATAGTGTCTCAATCTGAAACTTTGTAGTACTGAACGTTTCACGAATCAACTAATCCCTTCCCATTTCGTAGGACTGCAATTATAATTCATGCGACCATCAAAGTAGGAGTAGAGTAACATAATGGGAAACTCGATAATTCTGTAATGTTACAACAACCGAATTCGCAGTAATGAATAAACAATTCACCGTTAAGAACTACCTTAGGACAAGTTTATAGGCTAGATAATGTTTAATGTAAAACGCACAAAACAGAGACCTGTCTGGAAATGTCTGAACGCCTCTTAAGAAATTGTGCCTGAACTCCAACGTTCTATGTGTCTGTAATTTTGCTGTCTATTACGAGCCTTCGTTGTTTGACTAGGCAGTCCGACTTAGAATGTAGACATTCAAGGCAGTTATTGTTAAATGCCAGTCTTAGTGACTTGTAATGATTAGTGTATTACTTGATCTGCCGAAATTGTTGTGTGACTGACTGTGAATAACCTTCTATTACTATTTACCATTACTATTCCTAGTTACCATTACTAGTTACTATAACTTAGTACTAGTTACTATTACTAGCTATTACTATTCCTAGTTACCATTACTAGTTACTATAACTTAATACTAATTACTATTACTAGTTACCATTACTATTCCTAGTTACCATTACTAGTTACTATAACTTAATACTAGTTACCATTGCTATTCCTAGTTACCATTACTAGTTACCATTACTATTACTAGTTACCATTATTATTACTAGTTACCATTACTAGTTACTATTACTAGTTACTATTAATCGTGCATATATAGAACATGTTGCGTTATCTGTAAGCTGTAATCATCCCAAAAAGTTTTGTCGTCTGATTCTGAACAAATTCGCGATGACTAAGACCGTGACTTGCTTTCTGTATTACAAGACCGAACTGATGAGTTTCTCCCCATATTATTTGTGACTGTTTTGAATCGTCCGTAATTGCCTGAAAGTAATGCAAAACTATTGTGCCCTCTATTGTCTGTTATTGAAATTATTGTGTCTAGAAAAAGTTCCTTATTTGTCGTTCTTTGCCTGAGCTGACATTGCTCTTGAAATTATAAGGTCCACTTTGTGCGAGTTACTTCATGTCGTTGTTGATGAACTGCCATTTCCGGCCCATGCCTAAACGTAGAACCGCGTTAACGCCCGTGTCTTGATATGTGTGCCTAGATTGTAAAGCAATCTTTGCAAAGTAATTATACGATATGCAATCTTCAAGTAATCTATAATAATGAGTAACAAGTAATCTAAGTAACCTTTAGATTTATGATCTGTAAGTAATCTAAGATTTGTACATGTCAATTGAATTGCATATCACAAGTGACTTGATCCTGCGAATCAAAAATCGTTTCTTTGTGGTGACATTGTAACGCCTCTTCATGTCTGTAATGTAGTATTGTAAGCCTGTTAATTCCCCTTGTGGATGGCTTAGTGATTTTGGCGCCTGTAAACTTGATACTTGTTCTTGTAAGCCCGTCAAAGAACGCTCAAAAGCCTCTTCTTACAATTGTGAAGACTGTTAACTGAGTAAGCCTGTGAAGATCTCTTATTTGATGTCTGTAACTTGCATTGGATTGTCTGAATACCCTTTTCATTGACTGTAATGATGCCTGTGGAAGATTCCTTAATGTTGCGTAGTATAAATACTCGTGAATGGTTTGTCTGAGTACTTCTTCCCTGACTGTAATTATGTCTGTAATGCTGTATAAGGTTCCTTAAAGTCGCTGCGTATCCTCTCGATGAATTGATGTCTGGTTCATGATTAAAGTCATATTAACTTCCTTGTCTGTAAAGTTGTTCCTTGGCTGTAATGAAGTCAGTAAGCCTGTACGATTTATCAGCGTTGACTAGTGCGCTTTAAGTGAACTGATAGTGTCTGAAACTTTCCAAGTGTCTAGTGCTGACTCGTCCGAGAGCTTTTCCTCGAATGTGACTAAGGGTTCCCTCATGTCGATGATGTATCATGTAATACTGTTAATAAATTAGTGTCTGTACAGTACATTTGCAGTTTATCAATGTCTTATACTTCCGGTCCGTATGCGCAAAGCTGTGTTTGATGCCTGTGCCCAGATTGATCTCAAGTGTAATCGAGGCTGTAACTGTAAGCCTGTAAGGTCGCCCCCCCCCACGACGACGATATCTATTCTCTGTGATTCCGTTTGTGGATTGATGTCTGAGAATTTGCGTGAAGCCATGTTTTATTGCCTGACTTGAGTTGTCTGAATCCCCCCCCCCCTCCGGCAGTTTGCATAGATGTTACATACGAACGCTCTACTGATTTTGTCGACTCCCGTTGAATTCCTGAGTGTAACTCGAAAAAGATCCTCAGACCTGAGACCACAAATGTGCGCTCGTGAATTTCAAATACGACAGAAAAAAACTAGCACAAATATCTAGGGTTAGTGGTAAAGCAAGGTAAAAATGAATGGTAATTATTGATAGCTAGAAGCTTGGGAAACTGGTAAAAAAAGCAACAATCAAAGCGCTACCCACGAATATACTCGAAATGAAAAGTAAGAAAATCGTTAAATGGGATAAATATATAAGGGGATAAATATACATAAAAATATATATATAGTTAGAGGGAAAAAATACAAACTGGCCGTGATATACGGAGCAGTAAAATGAAGCAATGCAACTATTAACAGTAGAGGCTAGCGGAATGCATAAACATCTGAAATGAGAATTGTACCAGAGCACTAGCAGTTAAACCGAACAAACAAAACATGTACGTGTAATGATCAATCAGTACTAGACTAACCGGTGCAAACCAGTAATAGTGACAGTAACGTCCACACAAAAAGATATTAGCAGGTAAATGAAGCAAACATTAACAGGGGAATAAGACAACCATTAATAGTTCAATCAAACAAACGTTAATGGCAAAATCAGATGGAACAACTGAATTGAGCGCATAGGATCCCGGGCCATTCCAGTGAAGTCTTCCCCCCCTGGGTAGACCCCTGGGTAGGTGGGGGGGGGACAGAGGTGTGGCACCGGGGGGAACGAGGTCTCTCAAACTTCCCATTCGCATGTGGGAAGTCCTCCCGTCGGCTCCGAGTGCCGTGTCCCGGTCAACGTCTGGGTGCAGTTGGTGAACGGACGGGCGAACACTCCACCGATCCCACTCCTCAGACGGCTAAGAGCGGGTTAATTTGAGAGAGAGTAAGCGTCTCATTCATTTTCGCCGTTTTCGGTGACTTTCTTGTCCTGCAAGAAGCAATTGTCCCTTCCGTGATGGGTTTTTTTGGCCTTCTAATGGCGCAGCGGCGGATGCTTCCTAATAGCGAAGCGAGTTGTGCATGTAAAAACCGGCGAGCAAAAAGTGAAATAAAAACAGTTCGATTTACACATTTCCGGTTCGTTAATTCAAGCAGATGGGGAAGGCACAAACTAAACTTAACAGTAAAATAAGTTCAATTAAACGAAAAGAGCAGAATGGTTTTTTACAACATTTTTTATTTAGATCGGTCAAGGTCTTTTGCCATCCGTAATTGCACCACAGAAATGAGTCACAAAGACGCATGCTGCATGATGCGGCCCTTCAACGGTTCGCAGGCATTGACCAGATTCAGCCCGAGGCTCCGTAAAACGACCGCCGGGGTCCATTGGGTGGAGTAGAGACGATGCAGAGAGTCGACCGCCGCCATGACGGGGACGACCGTGCGTTGCGCCTGGGTCTCGTATTGGAGGAGGTGCGGCAGAGAGCCCACTTCTGCGCCGCATGCCACGGTCTTTCGAAGGGCTGCCCGCAACGCGGTGACGTCCTCGAATCCGAGATTCACACCGAGACCGGCCAGTGGGTGGATTCGATGAGCCGCATCGCTGAAATGAGTAGATTCATTGGGTAAAAAGACACCCGAACAAAAAACTCAAAGATAAATTACAGATGCAAGCCCAGAGACGGGCAGACAAATAGATAGACCAGCATCCAGACAGACAGACAGACAGACAGACAGACAGACAGGTGGTCAAGTAGGCAAACAGACAGATAGACAGAGTCTAGGCAGGCATGCAAATAGACGAAGGAGCAAGCAACAAATCAGTCTGTCAGTCACAGAGGCAGATTGACAAACAGGCGGGCAGACAGACAGACACGCAGATGAGTCTGCGGGCAGGCAAACAGACAGACAGCCACACATGTAGATAGACAGACAGGCAGGTAGATAAACAGAAAGGCAGATGGACAAACAGACAGGCAGAGAGACGACAAACCAGTTGGTCAGACAGAGGTTTTACCCGATGAGCGCGACATGGGGTACGACATAGCGAGTTGCGTGACCGAGAGCCAGAGGGAATGCCGCTCGGCTGCCCTTGTCGACGGCAGTCAGGGTTGGTGGTATTTGTTGGAAGTTGGCCGGTCCTGTTAGCAATGAAGAAAAAATATTTTATTAGCAGTTTCCTCGAAGGGAACGAAAAAGCCATGCCATGACCGGACAGAAAACGAACAGAAAAAGGCAGACATACGGCAACTAACGACAGGTAAAGCCACAAGAGAGAGACAGAAAAACACACAGACAGACAAGCCGGCAGATATACAGACACACCGACAGAGAGGCAGGCACAAGACGGGTAGAGAACCAGGCGGGCAAGCAAGCCGAAAAACTAATCGAAAACGCAGGTGGCCATACAGTCAGTCTGATACAGACAACTGAGTAAGAACTTGAATATGCAGACGCATGACTGGCAGGCATCAACAGAAAGACAAAAATGATGTCATAACCCCTTCGGCAAGAACATACGTTGTCCGAACTTCCCGATGAACCGGTCGAGATATTCCAGGGCTCGACCAGCGAGCTGTTTTTTGTCCTGTTCTTCCCACTGTAAAGAACGCAAAATTGCAGGAAGACAGAAAGATAAACTGTATGAAGTTGACCACTGAGTATAATAAGAAACGGCTGGACGCTCTTACCAGAGCCTGATTAAGAGCATCCAGGAATTCCTCATCGGACAAAGCCAGCAAACGTGTCGCGTCTTCCGTGTTCGTTGACCACACCAGTGATGAACGCTTTTCGTCCAGCTGTTCCCATACACAAGACAAAATTCGAAACGTTCACCAGCAAAAGCTAGCACAAGCATGTAGAGAAGACAGCGAGGTCGATAGAAAAAATGGCATACATGCAGGCAGACAGGAAGACGGAGCGACAACCAGCCAGACAGACGACAGACAGCGAGGCACATAGTTGCTACAATGATGAACAGACAGGAGTCTAGACAGACAAGGCAGTCGAGCAGGAACAACGCTAAATAGACAATGATGAATGCATCAATCAGTAGACAAAGAGTCAGACAAACAGTAAGACAGGCATGTAGACTGACAGACAGACAGACAAACAGTCAGACAAACAAACAGACAGGCACGTAGACTGACAGTCAGACAAACAAACAGTCAGACAGACAGGCACGTAGACTGACGGACATACAGACAGACAGACTGACAAGTGGCTAGATAAACAGGCAGACACGCATTAAACCGCCACTGACCGGCAACAACGCTATGGGTCCGAGAGACGTAAAACGCTGCCATGCGACACTGTTGTCTTGAGCCTGAAGAAAGATATAAGATACCATTCAACTTATGCAAGTAGAGAAATAAAGATACTGTACCTCGGACAATTGAAGGGAGGCGACGATACCCTTCTGGTCGTAACTCCAATTCAAATACTGCACTCCCATTGCTTGTCGCACTGCCGAACTGGGTCCGTCCGCACCAATCTGACCAAAAGAATGAAAAAGATCCTGATAATACAAGGAGAACGGTAAAAGGACCGGAAGCGATCGACTTCTTACCAGCAGACTCGTCTCCAGTTGCGTCCCGTCCGACAATACAATCTTCACCCTATCCTCTCGACCGGAATCGTCCCTAGAGGCAGATCCAGCTTCCTTTTTGTGCATATCATTGCGTCGTGACGGTAAGTCGTAGGTTTTGGCGGAGAGGTTGTGGACGACATCAACTTGACTGGACAGTTCACCGAGGCGAGTCCAGACTGCCGATGCCAGCACTTCGTCTTCCACAACGTACGAAACATACTCGTCCAGGCGTGGCTGTTGAAATGAAATGGCGGCTTCGGAAGCGGATTCCCAAACCTGCAAGTGAAAAAGCACTAGACTAGACACACGAGGCAGACAAGCAGGAACAAGGCTTAACAGACAATGATGAATGTATCAGTCAATAGACAACCAGTCAGACAGACGGATAGATCGACAGACAGACAGGCAGACAAATAGACAGACAGACAGACAGACAGGCAGACAGACAGACAGACAAACAGACAGACAGACAGACCGACAGAAAGACAGACACTAAATACATCAATCAATCACACGGCTTAATGGAAAATAACAATTTACCAAGAGATCAATCAACGCATCGCCGTATTGGGCAGATTAAGTATTAGAAAAGAGTTGAATCAAGCGAAACTGTTGCATTAAATTTCATTTACGAGGTGAGTGTGTCTATTCGATGGCAGTACGGTCGGACTCTCCCCTTTTGTGTGATTTAATTCAATTCCGATTTAAAATACCGGAAAACATTAAATTGAATCGTGTTAAATTAAATTTATCAGCTGGAATTAGCGTGAAAATGATTTGTCTGAAATGTGAGTACTGTATTTTCGCGTTAGACAGGGACAGTCGTAGTGGAGTGGAACGTGTGCACGGCTGTGTGCACCGTACATACAACACAAGCGCCGCGTGGCCGATTAAACGTTCCACGGCTCGTACGCTGTCCCTGTCTAACGCGAAAAAAACAGTACTTGAAGCCGTCGAACTGGCCGATAACGCAGCGCTTCCACAGTCTTCCAAGCGGAGAGCTCTGCAAGGGAATAGAGAGTTATTGCAAATTCCGTTCGGAAATCAGGAACGGATTGACGGAATAATCGGACCTTCGAGCAGCTTTCGAGTACCAGGTGCGACGGAATAGACGCGATTGCTGAAACGCTCCGGCGATGCTTTCCAAATTTTCGGCTCTCTCGGCTCAATCACCAAGACGCGCAATGATTGGAGAAGAGGATCCGAAGCTTCAATGCAAAGAGAGACAATAAAAAACGAATCAAGCGTCGTCAGTTGGCCAATAAAAGAAAACACCGTATTTCTACCGGCTGAACAATCGATTGATTGGTTGAATGACTGCAATATAATCAACAAGCCAATCAATCAACTCACCGGCTGAGTGATTGATTGATTGGTTGAATGACTGCAGTATAATCGACAAGCTAATCAATCAACTCACCAATAGCACAAGCGGCGCAGCTTCCCACGAGGCCGCCGCCAGCAATCACGATGTCATAGCTCTTTCTCAGCACTTTGGTGGTGTTGGAAGATAATCTTCGACGAAACGTCTGCATCCCCCATAAAGACTGCATTATTTTTGAACGCCACGGAAAATGTTTGGGGAGGGTTCAGGATTACTAATAAATCATGATTCACTCCGGAAACAGCCGATCAACAAACCGGCAAGACGGCAAATGCCGTATGCTCGCTATCTAAGCCCCGCCTCTCTCGGTATGGCCCTGCCCTTGGTTGAACGATTTTCAAACAATCGAACAATCAACCACCAGACCACCCCCTGCTCCGCCCCTTTGTCCATACCCCGGACCCTCCAGGGTACTCAATCGAACAATCAACCACCTGACATCATTCCATCATGAAAAAAATGTGGGTATTTGAAAAAAAAGGTATGGTGAGGATCTGAATTGTCATTTTGAAAATCATCCCGAATTAATGATCGTTCCTGTATGTTTTATATTTTCTAACGATGGAGAAACTCAATTTGCTGGGGCAATTTTGTCCATTGACAGTTTAATCAAGCAATCAATCGATCGCACCCAACGGTAAATGTAATGGAACCATTTCCAACTTTGAAATTTCACCAAAAATAAATTTATCTGTCTATGGCGGTGAAATAATTTTTTATATTCATCATTTAAATAGGTCTTAATAAAAAAATTAAGTCAAACTGATTTGGAATTCGGAATTTGAATAACTCCCCAAGTGAGGAGGACTACGGAATTCCGAGCCGACTGGCCCTTGGCCGAGAGCGGCACCTGGCAGCATGGCGTGGCACTCGCTTTTGTAGCATCGTGGCAGTGGAAGTGGAACTACAGCTGATCTGTTCTCAAAATTCCACTTCCACTTTTTGAATCAAGTGGACTTAAAGAGAAACGAAAGTCTTCCAATACGGTGCAAAGGCTCGAACTCGGCCAGGGTGTTGCGAGTCCCCTTGCAGGCCGTCGCTTGATTGGTCGATTGAAGTTCTATTTGCAGTCGAAAATATTTTCACCTTGGGGAATTATTTCATTCATTACCTGGTGTTATTCCGAATCCGCAGCGATTTTTCTTCCAAAAGTTACACCCTAACTTCCACCCCTCCCCCAATCTCTCTTCCCGAGAACATGGCTAAAACGGTGGATGTGAAGGAGCGGATTGCGCAGCTAGATGGGAAGCGGCTGCCGGCAGAAGTGAAAACCCTCAACCTCGACAACGCAAAGCTGGCGGATGGCCTGGCCGGGGTCCTCGACCTGCTGCAGGCGCACACTGGCCTGGAGGAGCTTTCGCTGATTGGGACGGGGTTGGCCGGTCTGACGCCGTTCCCCGCGCTGCCGAAGTTGCGGAAACTGTGGCTGTGCGACAACAAAATCGCCGGCGGACTGCAAGCCCTCGACAGTTGCCCCGCGCTTGAGGTGAGGTTGCCGCACCTGTTTAGACCAATTCAGGTGGTTTCCTTTAAAGGGGTTCAGACTGGGGCCGAGGAAACAATGGCCAGGCGCGAGAACTCTGCAATTTGTGGGGTTTGAAATTTGAGGGTTTTACTATGTGAGGCGTCGATTGATTGTTTGATTGTCGATGGTTTAACTGAGTTCATTTGTCTCCTTGATTGATTGATTGATTGTTGATAGTTTAACTGAATTCATTCGTCGCTTAGATCGATTGACTTGATTGGGTAAGTTGAATGTGCACGCTTTAGGCTTGAGGAATTGATGGGAAGTTAGGTAAAATGGTTTCTTTGGAGAGGTTTTGTATAAGGAAACTACTTTGGGAACTATTTATGGATAATTTCTGTTTCCGCACAATATTTAAATTCAAATAATAAATATAACGTGATTAGAGATTTAGCTAGTTTTGTTTCGGTTTATATCGGTTAAAGAGTTCAGACAGCGGCTTTTGATTTTAAGTAATATATATTTTTATTTAAAATAAAACTAATTTACAACAAGCATTATGATATTTCATTTACTTTGTTATTTGATATGCTGAAAATGTGGCTTTTCTTTTAAATGATCTAGTTTTTCAATGATATAAACTTTAGTCTTGGATTTAAATTTATTTATATTTTATTACATTTTATTTAACATTTTATTACAATTTATTTAATATTTTATTTAAATTTACTTAATATTTTATTTAAATCCAGACATTTCATTTAAATAACACTAGACTTAGCTTTTTAGTTATTGTAAATTAAAATTAGAAGTCATAATTTGGTATTGTGCAGCTAATTCAGTTAAACGTGTTTTACTGCAGTACCTCTACCTGGGAGGGAATAAGAAGATTGACAAGGTGGAGATCCTGGAGCCGCTGAAAAGACTTTCGAATCTGCACTGCCTCGATCTCTTCACCTGCGACATCGTGAAGGCCGTCCCCGACTACCGAGACCACGTGCTGAAACTCCTTCCCTCCCTCGACATCCTCGACAGCCTCGATCGGGCCGGCAAAGAGATCTCCGATTCAGATGAGGACGAGGATGAGGACGAGGATGAGGATGAAGAGGATGCGGTAGATGAGTACCAGGACACTGATGAGGACGAGCAGGTGAACAATGAGAACGGCGGAATGGAATTCGACGGCGACGACGACAGCAGCGACTCTGACGGAGATGATGATGATGATGAGGAAGAGGAGGAGGAGGAAGATGGCGTTGATGCGGAAGTCGTGCCGGAGCGAGCTCAGGTCGCGCCGGACTCTTCCTCTTCCAGCGGGGCCGGCGTGAAAGGAGTAAAGCGCAAGATTGAGGAGTAGTCTACACTTAAACTTCCCACTCACCGCGAGGATTTATAAATTGCTTGCTTGAATTGTCCCCTTGCGAAGGACTTTTTCCAGTTTCCGCTTTCAGTTTGTAGTCTAGTGTGTACGGACTAAGGGTCTCTTTCACAGATGAATGATGAGCGGTTTTGTGTTTTCGCCTAATTTTACCCTTTACCAGCTGTGTCTACGCAAAATTTACAGCAGCATTAATGAGATATCGGAAGTTCATATTGCTGCTTACTTGATTTTAGAAAAAAATAAGAAAACAATTCCCGCACCACTTTGTGCTATGGCCCGGGGCTTGATTGATTGATTCATCAGCTACGCTTCTGAAATCTCAATTGTTTTGATCCCAACCACTGCAAAAACGCTTGATTCCAAACATTTTGACACCCGCTCACTCCAAATTCGATTTGGAATCGATTGACATCAGCAGCATCTAATCTCGGTGCCAGGAGGCGGAGCTTTGGGTCATTTCTGCAATGTCCCTCGGAAGCCTGGATTGAAACTAGCCCATGGCTCCGCCCCTGACATCCAAAAATTATTCGGCTGATGTCAATCGATTCTAAATCCAATTTTGAGTGGACGGAATGTCGAAATTCTGGGAATCAAACGTTTTCACCAGCGAATGAACGACGGAGTCAGAAAAATGAGAAAAAGTTAGCAGATCATGGTTTCGATCCACGGACCTCTGAGTTATGAGCCCAGCGCGCTAACCTCTGCGCCAATCTGCTACCATATTAACTTCAAATCAATTAACGATTCAGCTCGAGGAATCTACAATTACTTAATCAACTGAAATATAAAACTTATTTTCGCCTTTTTTAACGGTGTCTTTCAAGCCTTTAGCATCGCTTGGTTCAATTCATTACCGTATTATCGCTCGTAATCTCAAGGTACAGTTAAGCCCCGCCTCCCTCGATATGGCCCTGCACTCAGATTGAACGTTCAATCTGATTCACTCTTTTCTCATTGGCCGATTTCGGACAGCTTACTCGTTGCGCTCGATTGATTGATTGCACAGTTGTACCGTATGCTCGTGATCTGAAGGGACAGCTAAGCCCCGCCTCCCTCGGTATGGCCCTGCATTCGATTGAACGTTCAATCTGATTCACTCTTCTCAGACAGCTTACTCACTCGATTGATTGATTGCACAGTTGTGCTTTTCCGTATATTTCTTCCTACAGTGCTAATTTGGTGAACGGCACGGCCCGGGTTGGTTAAAATTTAAGGTAGGGCAGAAAAGTGTCCCTTGAGATCGCGAGCATACGGTAATAGCAGCTGATGGAAAAGATACACGAGGGCAATAAAAGGAAAAAAGAGGCCCAAGACTGTCTGTCGCCTCAAGGAACTAACCGACCCGCACGAAAAAAATATGAAACCAAAAAGAGACAATCGAATTACAACTACTGTCGCAAGCAAGCAAAGACAAACACGCTCAAAAAGATCTGCCAAATAAAGGAAGCCAATGAGATGCGGCAAAGGGAAGACAAGAAACGTTTATTCGGCATCATCATCTTCCGCTTTGCGCTTGATTCCCTTGCCGCCTTCCGGCTGGACGTCGGCCTTCTTCGGGGTGGCATCGTCGCCTGTCTCCTCGTCTTCGTCATCATCGTCGTCATCCTCTTCGTCATCGTCTGAGCCGCCTTCCTCTACAAAGAATCCCTTCGTCAGACAAGCAATCGACAAAACAAACAGACAACTCACCTCCACCGAAATCTTCATCGTCGTCGCTTAAGTCCTCACCACCAAGCAACGCCTGCAGCCCCGGATTGCCCTCCTCGCCATCACTCTCCGCGTCGTCATCAGACTCTTCGTCCTCTTCCTCGGCTTCGTCGTCGTCGTCGTCGTCATCTTCGACCTCCTCGACGTCTTTCTTCTTCCCATCCACCGTGGTCAGCGATGGGAGTAGCGCAAAGACCTTAGCCTGAAATAAAAATAATTTACTACCTCATCAAGCAATCAATGAAGCGATTATCCGCCAATTAAACAGGAACTAATCAACCAATCAATCAATCAATCGCATAACTTACCTCGTAACCGTCTACCTTCGCGATCTCCGAACCAGTAAGCTGGAGCGATGTGAGCTTGGCCAGCTTGTTCAAGGCCTCCAATTTGGTCAGATCGGTGATGGGGTTCGCGGACAGTACTAAGTTCTCCAACGCCTGCAAAAGAAAAGAAAAGTAAAAACAAATCAACAAATCAAGCCAATCAACCAATCTAGCGCAGCTGATTGGAACAACTCGTAAACAATCAAGCAAATCGATCAATCAAGCGCCGAAATCAATCAAATTTTCACGCCGGCAACTATGTTTTCATCCGACCACGATCGAACAGTTCACGACAGCCGCTCTACCTACCAACTAACCTTTCGAAACAGAGAAACCTATCAAAACTTACCGGGCAATTTTCGGCGACCCATTCCAGGTCCTCGCCGTCTTTAATTAAATTCCCTTCTAAATTGAGGCTCCTCAGCTTCGGCAGCTTCGGCAGGCCTTTCAGGCTGGTAATACCGGCATCCTTGAGGTCCAGGTGCGACAGGCTGACGAGGTCCGCGCTCAGGCCCTTGATCATGCCTCCGTCGGACTGCGCCGACGCCACGGAGATCTTCTCCACTTTCGAAGGCGACTGCCCGAGAAGCTGCTGACTGATCGACTCCTCCATCGACATCACCATGATTGTAGAACTGCAGGAAAAATACAAAATTTACAAAACTAAAATGGGTGTGGGGCGCGGAACGATTAATGCACTCAATCGGGAGAAGAAATTAAATCAAAATGGAGAGAGGAATTCTTTTTTTCCGTTCGCTCAACGACAAATGCGCGTTTTCTCTTGGTGTAATTTCAGACCAATTGCACGCGTACGGCCTAACGCACACATTGAGATTAGTGAATTTTAATTGGCTAAGGTGGAGCGAGGGCGGAGCGAGAGGCGCGTACGGCGTACCGCACACACCGAGATCCGTGAATTTTAATTGGCTAAGATAGAGCGAGGGCGGAGCGAGAGGCGGGGCAATTATGTACAGGATAAAGAATTGGTTGCGCCTAGTTTTTTAAATAGGCAATTCGGAGAAAAGAGGCGTAGCAGGCACGGAATTGGTTTGTCAACATCAAGGAAAGGTTCTGAAAATTACTTCGCCGAAGCACCGGATTCGAATTCTTGTTGGGTGAGAAGAAGTTTGCGGAGTTCGGTGAAAAATCGCCACTGCAACCGGGAACTTATGCACTCCGGCAGTGTTGAGTAGTACCAGCCCTGTGAGGAAATGAAAACGTACGAAAGAGGAGGTCAAAATGTACGGGAATAAACTTGCAAGTTTCGAGGGGGAAAAACGTGGAGCATGCCTGGAGGGAATGGGCAAAACATCCGTGACTGCGATCAAGGATGCCGACAGCGTTGAGGCTGCTCCTGGCATAATCGGCGGCATCCGCCACCCAGAAACTCCTCCCCGGGCTGCCCGTCATCTTTGTACTCACGGTGAATGGTAGAAGGCTCTGGAAAGAGGAATATTCGATTGACCAAGGAATAATAAATCGAATAGACAGACGAACAGGCAGACAGACAGACAAACAGACAGGCAGTCAAACAAACAGGCAGCCAGACAGACAGACAGACAGACAGACAAACAGACAGGCAGACAGATAGACAGACAATCAGGCACACAGATAAGCAGGCAGACAGTCAGACAAACAGATAAGCAGGCAGGCAGACATACAGTCAGTCAGACAAACAGGCAGGCAGGCAGACAAGAAGACAGTCAGACAAGGATATTTACGATGACGCACCTGCACTATGACTCCCGTTGCGCGTAATTCACTGGTGAGCGACCGCGAAAAGAAGTCCATGTACACCTTCGTAGCAGAGTAGATGGCAACGAGAGGAGTCGGAAGAAGCGCAGAAGCTGAGGCAACGTTAACCACAATTCCAGCCTTTCGCCGCACCATTCCAGGAAGGACAATTCGCGTCATCTAAAAAGATCACAGTAGAAACAAGGGTCCCAGATCTAGCGAAAGACGCACTTACCGAGGTCGCGGTGACCACATTGCAGCGTATGGCATCCGCCATGAACTTGTCCCCACCAGCCATTACGTGGAAGTAGTCCGGAAGGCTTGGGCACATCCCGACATTGTTAACTGAAAAACGCCCATTATCGACGTGCTACAACATTCTGAAATATTTTGCAACAATTTCACGCGTACCTAAAATCGCTATGTTGAGATGGCTGATAGTTTCCCGAATTTTATGATAACACTGATCATCTTTTGCAAAATCCGCTTCGATGGACCGAGTTTCCACGCCGAACCTCTTTTCTACATTGTAATCGTACATGGGAAGCGTCAGTCTCATGTCTGACTATTTGTCTGTCTGCCTGTCCGTCAATCAATCTATCTGTCTGCATGCCTGTCTGCCTGTCTGCCTGCCTGCCTGCCTGTTTGTCTGTCTGTCTGCCTGCCTGTTTGTCTGCCTGTCTGTCTGCCTGCCTGTTTGTCTGTCTGTCTGTCTGCCTGTTTGTCTGTCTGTCTGTCTGTCTGTCTGTCTGTGTCTGTCTGTCTGTCTGTCTGTCTGTCTGTCTGTTTGTTTGTTTGTTTCTTGGCACATAAACGAGACTTTACCCATATCTCGCGTGCATTCTTGTAGCTTTCTCCCATCTCGACCGAGCAGAACGACTTTCAATCCTCGAGAGGCCAGCTGAAACATGTAAAATGGACACATTGCACCACCCACTCGGATCGTCAGTGTAAAAACCCTCCCCGAGCACATGCTCAGCATTACTTCCTCGGCAAATGCCTTCCCGATTCCATCCGTTGCACCAGTGACCACTGCAAAGTGCAAACACCGAAACAGTCAGCAGAGCCAATTCTAGAAGCTATATGAGGGAAATATTGTCTCACATTCACCTGCCCATTCACCGAGATGCCGGATGTTGAGAGGCTTGACGAAAAAGAACGCGTAAACCGTTCGGCTCCAGTGCCAGACAAACTTCATGAGCACCAGCAAACTGACTGCCACGCACAGATCCGCAATCATTACAGACATTGTCTATGCTGTTGAGGAGTGATTTTCGCAAGAGCCGAAGGAAACTAAACTTTCGTTAAGATTTCAGGCATGCGAGGCAAAGTGCGTATTTCAGCTCACCCTCCACTTGGTTGATAAATCGGTTCACTCATGCATTTCTCTTTGACGGCAGTTGCTTGATTGTTTGATTTGCTGTACTATAACCTAGTATACTATAGCACTTCTGGAAATCAAGCAATCAAGCAGCGTAATCAAAGAGAAACCCATGAGTGAGCCGATTTATCGACCAACTGGAGGGTGAGCCGAAATACAAACTTTACCTCATACTACTAGAGTTGCTGAACGAGAGTGACGGCATGGCTGATAGAACCGCGCTGTCTCGGTCCCGGGAAGTGTACAATCGATCAGATATTGTGCATGTGCAGATTGTGGTGTGCTACAGTTCAGCTGCGTTTGCAAGAGCTTCCGGCGATAAGTCGGACACCCTCTTTTGGTGTAAACATAGACCACCCTATTGTATAGTTTTAGTGAATTCCCACAGACCACGAATCGATTGCTTGATTTTGCCAACGGCTCAATTGAATACCAGGCAGAGGGCGCCACAAGTGTAAATTGAATGAGTGTCGTTTACAATTTACACTTGTGGCGCCCTCTGCCTTATCACCGGAACCTTGCACGCAGCTGTACCAGTGAACAGAGAGATCTCTGTTTACTATGCTACTACTGTACTCGTACGTCCATAGTTGGCAATCGATAACGAAGCGGCACAAGGCATGGCAGAAACTGGCATTCGAGTTTTAGTTTAATACAAAAGACGTAAGAAAATAGTCAGAAAATAAATCATTCACTTGAAAACGAAACGAAAATGTTTGGTTATTAAAGGAGACGAAGTCAGCTACTGATATACATTAAACGAGTTAATAAATATTCCAGTTACTAAAATATATTGATCTAGTTAATTAAAATTAAAGATTAATTAGTTCATAAATTAATTATAATTAATTTAATTTAATTCTGCCATCCCTAATCGCTGCTCTCAATGTCGCAATTTCACCGGCAAAGAAGGCCATTTATTTAACTTCGCACAGCCGTTTACCTCGAAGCTTTTAAATAAGCTCAATTTCATCAGAATAAAGAGTTTGACAGGCGAAAACAAAGAGCGAAAAAAACTCCCCACATTCACGAGAATACAACAGATGAATCCACCGCTTGATTGGTCGATTGATTTGAAACAGAACAATTCACCCAAATCAATTCATCAATCAACCGTTGAAACGTATACACACACGTGGCAAAAACCTTGCGCTAGCTGAATTAAGCACTTTAACTCGAGAGCTGTGTATAACAGCCATGCAACGAGTGTAATGGCTTAACTCGGTCAGCGCAAGATTTTTGCCACGTTTATACAATCCCCGACACAGCTTAAACGATTGGCACTTTACTCGACTCCAACATCCTCGGAGGATCCCGGTCGTACGTGTGCGTCTTCAGCTGACCCAGCTCTTGTCGCCGCAGCACATCCGCCAGTTCAGCGTCAAGCTTCCCGGCTTCGAAGTCATCCTTAAGTTTCTTGCCGTACAGGGTGTCGAAGAGTTCCCGCGCCGTCAGTTCCGGTTCGACGATGTCCGGCACCTTGAACGACACGTACGGCTTCAGGGGGAAGCCTTCCAAATTGGGGACGACTAGTTCGGGAATCATTTCGGGGATGACGACAAACTCGCCGGTGCTGGCCAGCTTCACGCCGATCGGACGCACTCCGAAACCCTACATCATAACTCATTTAGTCCTTCCGTTAGCGCATTGATTGATTGATTGCAGGACTGCATCGATACACGCAATCGATCAATCAAGCGAAAGAAAACCATACGTTTTAACTTACCACCAAGCCTTCCGGATACTCATGCTCCATTTTATCCTTGAACAGATGCTTTAGATGGTCAGGAACGTCAAAAATCGTTTTATCGTAACGCCGGCTGTTCTTCCTGGCGTGCGCTGTTGCAGAAGTGGAGAAAAACGCTGCGGATGAAACTTTTTTGTTGAATAACGACGACCTCCTTATAGTTCCCCGCAAAATACAAAGCGGAGGTGTTAACATTTTACTGAATGTCCGCTTTTCAGCATGGGAAACTGTAATCCCTTATTTTAATTAGCCAGGAAGAAGAGGAGCGGGTAACGGAGAAAAAAGTTTCGGGGCGCCAACAGCGAAACAGAAGAATCGGAAGTTGGAAGAACGTAAGTAATGTGCATTGTGCAGTGCACACTATTGCTTGCGCACTTTTCTTACATTCGGTTGCGCATTGCGCAATGCGCATTGCACATGTCAACAAAACAAACAAAACCGGCGCTAAAAAAAAAACTGCAGATTTCCTCACGTCATTCCTCCTCCTCCTCACGTCATCTAGTATCGACCATTATCTTTTTATGAGGGATTCCAGAAAGTAATTTTAGTTTTCTCAGTTTCATCATGGCGAGCGGCAGTACAAGCGTGCATTCTGTGGAAGAACTGGAGCCTCTTCTGGCAGCCTCGAAAATAAACCTTCCAAATTTGCTCCCGGAGGTGCAGTGCATTTTGTTTGCGGACGATTACGCGTCGGAGGATACAATGCTGATGGAGGTAACGGAGGAAATGATCAGTCAGCTGGAGAATGGCGCGACGTAAGTGGAACGAAGCGATATGTTGCTACTGTGTGTGCTTGATTGATTGATTCAGTTGTTTGACGCACAATTAATTGAAAATTTCGCGTTAACTGCGTTTGATTGATTCCTTGATTATTGACTAAGAGGAAATTGCATTCCTACTCAGTCACTCTCACTATAATTGTGTTTTTTTTTAAATTTTGGTAGCGCACTTACTGCCATCACTAATTTAGCTCTAAACAGACAATGCTGGCTGAGTTAACTAATTGATTGATGTATTGATTGAAATATCTTCGCACGTACTTTTCATTCTCCAGGCTGTCGGTGCGCGGGACGACGGAGGATTCCGCCGTACTCTGCACAGAAAGCGCCACCTTTGAGGTGAAACTGCGGGAGGTATCCAACGCACTGCTGGTGAGCCCGGACGTCAAAACCGCTGCCTGCCTCGACAGCGCGGCTCCACGGACCGTCACCGAGAAACACGTTTGTCTTATTACTACAGCGCATTTAATTATACTCGCATACATTTTTTTTATTATTAGTATTTTTGCAGTTATTTAATTTTAAGAAATGCGTATTTTTCCTTTACAATCGGCTGTTCGTTTACTCATTCCGGCTTGACTTTGCAGATCCAGTACACGCACGGAGGCTTCCTGGAACTGCGACCTCTGGTGCCGCGCTGTGCCCGAGCGAAGCATCTGCTGGAGGAAGCCCCGTTTACCGGTCTGGAATTCGAATTCGAAACCGAGATCGGGAAAAAGGTAAGCAAGTCGCAGGTGGCGGGTGCTTGATTGTTTGATTTGCTGTACTATATTCTAGCATACTATACTAGTGCTTGATTGTTTGATTAGCTGTATTATATTCTAGCATACTCTACTAGTGCTTGATTGTTTGATTAGCTGTAGAATATCTTAGTATGCTATTCCAGTGCTTGATTGTTTGATTAGCTGTAGTATATCTTAGTATGCTATACCAGTGCTTGATTGTTTGATTAGCTGTACTATATCGTAGTATACTATACTAGTGCTTGATTGTTTGATTAGCTGTAGTATATCCTAGTTTACTATACTAATGCTTGATTGTTTGATTGATTGTTTGTGTCTTACAGTTCACGTTGGAAGAGCTTCTGGAGACCGTGCAGAGCAGTCGGCAGGAGTTGCGCCAATATCTGGCCACAACCATCAATACTTGCGAAATTGATGGTACGTCCGATGGAAGGTCTACAAGGGACCTCTTTCTCTGCTGTTTATTTAAATTGTGTACTTTTTTCATAATTTGTCTATATGTTTTGCCTGTAACAGGAAAGATCAGGCTGCTCCCACACTCCTACGTCCACAAACTCACTGAACGCGTGTTGGGTTGGGCCGCCGCCAACTCCTTGTCGTGGGAGAGCATCCCCGACTACGAGGCGTCCAGTGCCTTGCTCGAACTCGAGCCAGAAAGTGTGATGCGGGACTTTTTCTGGCCGAAATTCTCGGAGACGATCGGCGACACCTTGCGTCTGCTTCCGGACGCCATTGCTCGGACCTACGCGGCGGTGTACCTCAGTGCAGGGGACAAGGTTCGTTGTCGGTTCTGAATGCCTCCCGTGTTAGTGCTGTCAGATTCGCGGGAACATGACGGAACTTTTATCGATTTCAGACTAGATGTGACCAGTTCCAGGACTGGTGGAGGAAGACGGTTCCCAGTGTGTTGAGTGTGGATTTCCGGGAAGAACTGCTATACGGTCTCGCGTATAAGACAGAGAAGGAGACGCCGGCAGCCTATATTTACCTTGCGGTGGAGGATTTGCCCACCGAGCCAGACAAACGGTGAGCAGCGGCTTACCAGCATGTCTGTCTGCTTGCCTGTCTGCCTGTCTGTTTATCTGTCTGTCTGTCTATTTGTCTGTTTGTTTGTCTGCCTGCCTGTCTCTCGGTCTGTCTGTCTGTCTGCCTGTCTGTCTGCCTGCCTGTCGGTCTGTCTGTCTGTTTGTCTGCCTGGCCTGTCGGTCTGTCTGTCTGCCTGTCTGCCTGTCTGTTTGTCTGTCGGTTTGTCTGTCTGTCTGCCTGTTTGTCTGTCTGTCTCGCTGCATGTCTGCCTTTCTTGCTGTCGGTCTGTTTGCCTGTGATGTGTCTGGATTGTTGGAAGGCTGTTGAAAGTTTGTCTTGTCTAATTAAAGAGATCTGTAATTCCATTGTTTATCGATGTAGATTTCGTCGGCTTTTCCAAGAACGCAAGAAATGGCCGAAAGACGAGCTGGTAGCGTACCTCTCGTAAGTTGATGCTGCACTTTCTCATCAGTTAAACGACTTAATTCTTTCTGCCAATGGCATTGCAGAGGCACTCTTACCGGAAGTGACACCGTGGAAAAACTGCTCACAAAGTTCACCAAAACAATTACGATGGACGGGAATGCTTTCCTCATCTCTTTGAGCTTGATTTAATCAATTCTTCTTTCCATCCACCGCCGTCAGCGATGGGAGTAGCACAAACACCTTGGCCTGAATGCCAAGGAAAATTCACTGCCTCATCAACCAATTAATCACCCAGAAATTAGGCAATCACTGAATCAAACGAATTACACACCTCATAACCGCGGAGGAATCCCGGTCACACCTGGGCGTGTCCAGATGGCCCTGCTCTTTTTGCTGCCTGACTGTCAGTGTGCCTGTCTCTGTCTGGCTGGCTGTCTGTCTGTCTGGCTGGCTGCGTGTCTGTCTGTCTGTCTGGCTGCGTGTCTGTCTGTCTGTCTGTCTGTCTGGCTGCGTGTCTGTCTGTCTGGCTGTCTGATTGTCTGGCTGTCTGTCTGACTGTTTGTCTGTCTGTCAGTGTGTGCCTGTCTCTGTCTGTCTGTCGGTTTTTTTAGTGTTTACCTACCCAATTTTCGCGCTTGTATTTGGATACAGAACATGCATTTCTAACCGTCAAGATCCCGGATTGGTGCAATGATTGGCACAGCGCGTGACAATCTGCCCATTAAATGTCTATAATCGTATAAAAAGATGTTGCTTTTTCATTTTTGCTCGTGCGATCTGTGAAGTCTTTCATGCCGATTATAGTCAGACTGTAAATGTAACCTACGGTCTCCGATCTTGATTCCGAAAAAGAATGGAATCAAATTCATTTGCGCATTTAATATGTGCGTTTGGACAAGTCAGGTAAAGTAAAAATCAAAATTCAGCCACTCAACCGAAATACCATTTCAGTTCGAAAATCGATTGCAAACGCTTCCTTAAGCAAAGTGGCGTATCAGTTTCCGGACTTGGTCTCGGTTTTGGAGGACTTGAACCTTAGATCCTTGCTTCGGAAGATAACCGTTGTTCGTCATGTGACGCAAAACGTCTTTCAAATAGCTCGCGGGAATTCCGGCAGCTCTAAATATATTGAACGTAAAAAGACAGGAAGACAAATACTAATCCTCAGGGCTTGTCTGTAGCTCCCGAAACTGCCTGCCTGCCTGTTTGTCTGTCTGTCTGCCTATCCACCTGCCTGTCTGTCTGTTTGTCTGTCTGCCTGCCTATCCACCTGTCTGTCTGTCTGTTGGTCTGTCGGTCTGCCTGGCTGGCTGTTTGTCTGTCTGTCTGTCTGTCTGTCGGTCTGTCTGCCTGTCTGCTTGCTTTTTTGTTTCCCACTTACTCTGCCTGCGCCATTTTGTGCTTCATATAGGTATCCACTTTTGCGTCCCTCGCCTTCATGTCCTGCCTTGTCGTACTGCCGAGATTCCAGCCCTCTTGAACAGCCTCCCACCTCTCCCGTTCGCGGTCAGCGATTTGCTTGCGCAAAAGGACAGCATCATCACGACGCTGCTTCAATTTGCTGAACTTCAATTCCTCCGCTTGTTTTGCTTCGTAAACTAATCGTCTAAAAGACACAGAAAAAAAAGTTATTAATGTTTTTTCCAAACTGTTTTTGCTGCGACATACTCTTGAGTGTCGTCGAAGATCTTTTTCTCCGCTTCCACTTCGAATGCATTTTTCCGAAGTTTAAGCTCTCGCTGGTATTCGATGATTTTCTTCAGTTCCTCCTGTTCCCGCATGTGTTTGATGGCCTTGGTGGTTTCGGCTAACCTCCAATCCCGGTCGGATTGGTAGACCGCTCTTTGCGCTTTTTTTTCATCCTCAATGGCTTTCAGGTCGGTGGACCTCTTCTGTTTAGACAGTTCCTCCGCAAAGGCTAACTCGCGCTGCCGTTTGTCTTCCTTCTTCACGGCATCTTGACGGTCTTCTTCGGCAATTTTTTCGCGCCGAAACTTGGCAAGGGCAAAGTCCATTTTGATATCGTTCAGCTTCTGTGCTTTTTTGCCTTCCAATGCCTTAAAACCCGTTCAATTAAACTCAGCGCATTTGCTAACTGTTTATACATCGGTTTGTCTGTTTGTCTGTCTACTTGCTTGTCTGCCTGTCTGCCTTCTTGTCGGACTCCAAAGACTGGCTATCGATATATCAATGCCTTTCCGATGGTTGTCTGTCTGTCTGTCTGTCTGTCTGTCTGTCTGTCTGTCTGTCTGTCTGCCTGCCTGCCTGTCTGTTTGTCGGTCTGCTTGCCTGCCTGTCAGCATGTCGGCCTGTCTATCATTTTGTTTACAAGTCTGCCGGCTTGCCTACCTGCCAGCATTTTCGTTTTTAGCTCTGCTCAATTGTCTGTGTGTTGCCTTTCAGTTTGTCTGTCTGTCTGCTTGTCTAATGGGCTGTCTGTCCAGCTGCCTTTTCGTGGTCGTCCTTCACGCGTTGATGTCACACATGGACATACCCTGTTGTTCTCTGCGATAAGAGCTTGAGTCGCTGTTCGGCGATCTTCAGTCTGCTTAATGTTGTCTTCCACCTCTTCGTGTTGAAGTCGCCGGGCGTACTGCAGTGCTCGACGACCTTCCGCTGCCTGAGATTCCTTATCCATCATTCGTTCTTCTTCCTTACAGCGAAGCTGGTCTTTCAGCATGGCTCCGTACCGCATGTCCTCGTCGTGGCGATGTTCCTCCATTTTTTGGCCGATTGCAAAGCCGAGATTCGTGTCCTTGCGGCAGGCGTTGTCAACACGGAACTCCTCCTGTTCTGCCAGAGTCTTGATTTGGTTACGTTTCATCACCTGTCTATCTCGAACGGCCCGGACCAAAGCGCTATTGAGACTCTACAAGACTGCTGTCAATGAGCCTGGGAGATCCTTTGCTATGTCGCTAACAGATTAATAGACAGACAGACAGCCAGACAGCCAGACAGCCACCCAGACAGACAGCCACCCAGACAGACAGACAGCCAGCCAGACAGCCAGACAGCCAGACAGCCAGACAGCCAGACAGCCAGACAGACAGACAGACAGCCAGACAGCCAGCCAGCCAGCCAGACAGACAG
>LRSR01005075.1:0-7500 GCA_001579985.1 Hypsibius dujardini | reverse complement strand
CATAGGCGCCCTGGCCTCATCAGCTCCGGTTTCTTTTGTTGCGAGAAGAGATTCGTATTTCAGTGCAGGCACTTCAAACGTCACACAGCCATCCTGTGAGCAGACATTACTAATAACAAAGTATGTACTAAGGCACCTTGTCTGTCCGCCCGCCCGTCTGTCTGTCTGTCTGTCTGCCTGTCTGTCTGTCTGTCTGTCTGTGTGTGTGTGTGTGTGTGTGTGTGTGTGTGTGTGTGTGTGTGTGTGTGTGTGTGTGTGTCTGTGTGTTTGTCTGGCTGGCTGTCTGTGTGTCTGTGTGTCTGTGTGTCTGTGTGTCTGTCTGCCTGTCTGTGTGTCTGTGTGTCTGTGTGTGTGTCTGTGTGTGTGTGTGTGTCTGCCTGTCTGTACCTGTTGGAATAAATGCAGTTTCGAGTCCTCCATTACGGACTTCGACTTCAACATCCGCCCATCAATGCAGGCATGCGTAACCAGCATACCATCATTGACGTCGGTCGACACCTCGACCACCAGTTCCTTCCCCAAGCATTGCACCCGAAACTTCCCGTCTCCAGTGGATGTCAAGGTCACGTCATAGACCTTTCCGTTGGCTGACAGCTGTGTCGTTTCGGCAAAACTGTAATTCATCCGCCAGTTTTTCACACTATCGAAGGGATCGGCAAACAATGCGGCACCACCATCGACGGGAAGAATTTTCAAAAAATGCAGTGCAACCGCGGCCTGCACCAGCGCTTCCGGTGTTGGAGGCCCTTTCGCCGGAAACAGCTCGGTGATGTGCTCCTTGATGAAATCCGTATGGACGTGAGCCGATTGAAAGGAAGCATTATCACATAAACTGGTCAAGAAGTTGATGTTGGTAGAAAGACCAGATATCTGAGAAAATCGAATCACAAAAAACAGTTAACAGTGACAGACAGACAGACACACAGACAGACAGACAGATCAGACAGACAGACAGACAGATAGACAGATAGACAGACAGACAGACAGATGGACGGACAGTCAGACAGACAGACAGACAGAGAGCTAGAGAACCAAAAGACGTACATGATACCCAGTGAGGACACTCCGAAGCTTCCTTAACGCCGAGCTGCGATCCTCACCCCACACGACCAATTTCGCAATCATCGGGTCGTAGTGAACGGAAACCTGATCACCTTGCCTCACTCCGGTCTCCACCCGAACCGTCCCATCGAAGCTGGCCGGATCGAAATCCAAACTCAAATGCGTCAGGGGACCCGCCCCAGGCATGAAGTTATCTTCGGGGTTTTCCGCATAGACTCTCGCCTCGAACGAATGGCCACGAATTCGGAGATCGTTTTGCAGCAGCGGAAGTCGTTCGCCGGCAGCGACCTTCAACTGCCACGCCACCAAGTCCGTTCCGGTGATCATCTCGGTGACCGGATGCTCCACTTGAAGGCGGGTATTCATCTCCATGAAGAAGAACTCGTGTCGGTCGGAATCGAGGATGAATTCGACGGTGCCGGCGCCGACGTAGTCGACAGCCTGCGCCGCTCGCACGGCGGCTTCACCGATGGACCGCCGAGTCTCTTCGCTGATCCCGGGCGCGGGGGCTTCCTCGATGATCTTCTGGTGGCGCCGCTGGACACTACAGTCACGCTCGAAGAGGTACACATAATTGCCGTGATGATCGCCGAACACTTGAACTTCAACATGACTGTTGTAATTGGAAAAGGGAGGATTATTTCAGATAAACCTGTTCACCGCAAGGCAACGGTCAAATATTGAGCATCACGCACCGCGGTCGTTGCACGTATTTCTCCACAAGCATGGCGTCGTCCCCGAACGACTTCATGGATTCCCTCTTAGCAGAGTCCAGTTGTTGTTCGAATTCCGCCTCGTTCATTGCGACCCGCATACCCTTTTCCAAACAGACAAACGTTCTGTCTGTCCATCTATCTGCCTGCCTGCCTGCCTGCCTGCCTGTCTGTCTGTCTGTCTGCCTGCCTGCCTGCCTGCCTGCCTGTCTGCCTGTCTGCCTGTCTGCCTGCCTGTCTGTCGGTCTGCCTGTGTGTCTGTGTGTCTGTGTGTCTGTCTGTGTGTCAGTCAGTCAGTCAATCCGTTTGCCATACCTTTCCGCCACCGCCGCGAAATGCTTTAATCATAATCGGAAATCCAATCTTCTTGGCCTCGGCCTTTAGCCGTCCGACGGACTGGTCATCGCCGTGGTAGCCTTGGATGATGGGAACACCGGCCTTCTCCATCAGCGTCTTGGAGGTGCTTTTGATGCCCATATCGCTGATGGCACGAGGCGAGGGGCCGATGAATGTGACTCCATTATCGGCGCACAGCTGCGCGAATTCCGGGCTCTGGCTTAAAAAGCCGTAGCCGGGGTGGATGCCATGTGCGCCGCTGGTGAGTGCTGCCTGGATGATTTTCTTCTCGTTCAGGTAGCTCTCGTTGGTCGACGCCGGTCCAATGCGGAAGGCTTCGTCGGCCTAAGAAATGGCACACATTGTGCAATCAATCAATCAAACGCCAACAGTGATATAAGAGTAGCCCAATAAATCAATCAATCAATCATTCTAACGTCAGTAGTATTATATGAGTAGCACAATCAATCAATCAATCGAACGCCAACAATGATATATGAGTAGCACAATCAATCAATCAATCAAACGTCAGTAGTATTATATGAGTAGCACAATCAATCAATCAATCAAACGCCAACAATGATATATGAGTAGCACAATCAATCAATCAAACGTCAGTAGTGTTATATGAGTGGCACAATCAATCAATCAATCAATCAAAAGCCAACAATGATATATGAGTAGCACAATCAATCAATCAATCAATCGTCAGTAATGATATATGAGTGGCACAATCAATCAATCAAGCAAACGTCAGTAGTGGTATATGAGTGGCACAATCAATCAATCAAGCAAAGGCCAACAGTGATATATCAGTGGCACAATCCATCAATCAATCAAGCAGACATTGCAGTCTCCGAATACGACTTTGGCATTAGCCTCAGTGATCATACCATGTCAACATGAAGAGATTCTTTGTCCGGATCGCTAAAAGAATGAAGTGATCAGGCCCCAAATATTATTACAGGGCGTTACATAAATCCCGACTTTCGTCCTCCTCACCTGTACACGGCAACAGTTGAAATGCCCATTTTCCGTGCTGTCCGAATGATCCGACATGCAATTTCGCCTCTGTTGGCAATGAGGATTTTCGAAAGATTTCTCCTTGCAACGCCATCTGCAAGCAACATAAAGCCCCATCACAAACCATCGAAACAATCAGCGTATCAACATTAAACCAAATTCCAGTCGATAATCAGTCAATCAATCAATCTAGCGCATGAACCAAGCACGATATCTCATGCCAGTCGATAATCAGTCAATCAATCAATCGAGCGCACAAAGCACGCATGATATCTCGAGCCTCTCGACATTTAGTCAATCAATCAATCGAGCGTACAAACCAAGCACGATATCTCAAGTCAGTCGAACCTTTAATTCCTTCCTGAATTTGACGCTCCTCATCCAGCGGACTGGTCCGCCGAGTTGCGAAATTAGACTGGCACCTGGAATGGGATAACAAAATGAAAACATTCCACACAGGGCAACTGAACAACATCAACAAACCACAAGAGAGAAACAAAAATAAGCAATTTAATCATTTAAATTCGAATTTTCGAATTTTCGAAATAAATTTTCCACTCACCGAGATAAAAACGTTGAACGCCTCGACAGCTGCTTACACAGACCAAGAGATGCCATTTTTTTAACACACTTAATTGCTGCCGCTGAACAAACCTGCGGCTCCGCTAGAAAGTATTGGAACCGCGAGCGAGGACCCAAAAGCCAAAACAGCTGATGGGCATCATGAAATCAGCTGACTGGATGAAATCGGAGGTGTGGTCACTAAGTCACGCCTTTGCGACACCTGGCCCCGCCAGGGGTCCAATAAGTGGTGCCATCAAGCCGTGGCTGATTGATTGCATGATTGCACACTATTGATTGCATGCATGCTTGCCTACTTTATCGAGTGATTGATTGATTGATTGCATACATGCATGCTTGCCTACTTTATCAAGTGCTTGATTGATTGATTGATTTCGGTATGCGAATTCGGTATGCTTTTTTCAATTAGATTTTTACTTGCGTGTCAAATATTTTAGTGTGTTGCAATAAATTTGTCCTATCAAAACAAGATTTTAGCTAAAAAAAAAATCTTTTTTCTCTAGTATTGCATGCAATTTAAATAGTTTAATTTCAATAAATAACTTTTTTTGAATGTATTTAATTACATCCGGCGATAAATAAATTAGTTATCACTACTGCACCCGATGAGGATTGGGCTCTCTTCGCCAGCTGCCGCCTGAGGAGAGTTTACAACGGCGGACGAGTTCTTGAGTCACGTCGACGTAATTAAAGCTAAATAATTAAAGGTAAAGTTAATTAGTTAAAGTTGAATAATCTGTACAACACTAACGCCAACCCAATGTATGATACGATAACATACGAGAACAATCCTTACAGACAGACAGACAGACAGACAGACAGACAGACAGACATACAGACAGACATACAGACATACAGACAGACAGCCAGCCAGACAGACAGACACCCAGACAGACAGACAGCCAGCCAGACACACAGACAGACACACAGACACACAGACACACAGACAGCAAGCCAGACAGCCAGACAGACAGACAGACAGACAGACAAACAGACAGACAAACAGACAGTCAGACAGATACGGACTAGGGAAGCTAAAGGGCAATTAGGATATCGCATCGCAAGTGCAATTTCATTTATTTTGTCTACCTGTATTCCCTTTATTGACTGCCCACGCGTTTTATGTCTGTCTCCTGTTTCTCATTCCTTGACTGCGAATATTCAATCTACCTGTTTTCATTTTATTGATTGTCATATTTTTCATATCTGACCGATTCTGTTTGCTATCTGGGTTTTTGTTATGTTTTTATGTTCCGTTTACTTACTGTCTGTACGTCTCCACATCTGCCTGTAGCCCTTTTGATGGCTGTCGGTGTGCTTTGAGGTATACCTCCCACTTCCCTTCCGTTGACTGTGAATTTTCTTGTCTGCCTGTGTTCATTCTTTTGACTGTCGATAGATTTCCATGTCTGTCTCCGGTTTCATGTCTGTTAAGGGCAACCCGGCGCCTTGATTCAGGCACATGTGATGTTTACATGTGATTGCTATGATCCTCATCCCTCATCCTTCATCCCTCATCCCTCATCCTCATCCCTCATTCTCATCCCTCATCGCCTAGTGTCCGAGCTTTCCTAAAACGGTTTCAGCCTTGCAGTGCGCTGCTGCTTTTTCCTTTATCTTGAGTACTGGTTACAAAAAGAGAGAGAGAGAGGGGGAATAAAGCGCAGTATTTGCTACTGAACTTCAGACAAGTGAGTTTTTATATCCCGTAACCACCGCATAGGACGGTGGCAGGCTCTCGGAGATACTCTGCGGCGTATCATGCAGTGTCATGGAAACGGTCGGCGAGGGGTGCGCAGTCGCGTCATCCACGACCTCGAAATACTGCGGAGGCAAATCGGTGTCAGGCAAAAGTGCCGGACTGAGACTGACCATCTCGGCTTCCAGATCCGGTAACGCTCTTCGCAATCGCCGCGACGATGAACGCGACGACGGTACGAACGAGAACGGTTCGTCACTTCCTCGTTCTTGTTCGTCGGTTGGAACAATCGTCTCCGTTGTCAGACCGGCTTCCAGATCCGGTAACGCTCTTCGCAATCGCCGCGACGATGAACGCGATGACGGTACGAACGAGAACGGTTCGTCACTTCCTCGTTCTTCTTCGTCGGTTGGAACAATCGTCTCCGTTGTCAGACCGGCTTCCCATCTAAGATAGTTTAAATAACAAGAATGAATTTAAATAAAATACAACACAGAACAGAACAACACAGAACTGACCTCAAGAGAAGAGAACCGGACAAAACAAAACAGAACAACACGGAACAGAACTAAAAAGAACCGGAAAAACAGAGCAGAACAACACGAAACAGAACAGAACTGAACAAAACTGAACAGAGGAGTACCGGACAAAACAGAACAGAACAAAACAGAACAGAACCGGACAAAACAGAACAGAACTGAACAGAGGAGTACCGGACAAAACAGAACAGAACAGAACCGGACAAAACAGAACAGAACTGAACAGAGGAGAACCGGACGAAACAGAATAGAACAACAGAGAACAAAACTGAACAGAAGAGAACCGGACAAAACAGAACATAATAGAACCTTACAGCACAGCACAGAACAAAACTGACTGACTAAAATACTGACTGTGCAACACAACCCTTTCGGATGTTGTGCAGGACAATGGCAAAGAAGAGCTCGATGCAGCCGAGCACCAATATGATCAGCAGGCTCTCGTCCGCGGCAATCTGGCTGTCTGCAAACGGATCAGACGCTTCGATGAAGAATCGAGGTTGTGGGGAGGTCTCCTGTTTGTAGGAGACCTTTGGGAAGTTTTTCAGGCTGCCGAGGAAGCACAAAGTTGCTGCGAAGAACGTCAAGTTGCGGTACAACTTCAAACAGGTCAGGGTGAAATTTCCCGGCGCGGCGGTGCAGAAAGTGAAAAGGGTTCCGATTGCGCCGAGGAATATCACCCAGATGCTCGACATGAGCGAGATAAAATATGTGTCTGCAAAAAAAGAAGGCGTTGCTTCGCAGGAGGATGAATTGAACAAACATTTTAATACCTTCTTTCTCAAATCTAATTTTTTTTACTTTTTTTAGTGTTTTTTTTAAATTTTTTGAAAAATTGTCGAAATTGTCGAAAATTGTCGAAAAACAAATTGAAATAAATCAGACGTTCTAAAGTAAACCCAAAATGTTATAGAGAGAGCTATGCCCACAACCTTTCGCTATGCTCACGACCTCACACAATCATGTGTGAGTTGTTATCAAACCTTTTTAATTATCAACTGCTGTGTACACAACCTTTTTTCGCTAATTGTTGAACACAATCTTTTCCGGAGAATTTTTTTATATACTTTTGGTTGCAATAACAGTCAGGAGAAGGGTCTTTATTTACTAGAAGGTATACAAGGGGTTATAAGGTGAGAACTCGTTTCCCGTGAAAGAGTAATAATAATCGACGCAAGCACTTTTCCCTATTGGTCAAACCGAAAAACAACATTCAGTGGTAGCAAGTTGATGAGCTCGTTTTGTTCCATATATGTTCCCGTGCCAATTGACCACCGGTCATCGTTTCCTGATGAAAATGTATAATAATTTTTAGGGCCCGGTCTTACAAATTAAAAGCACTTATAAGATCTTACAAAAAACGTTTTTGCACACATTTTATCAGAATATTTATTTGTACATTAACATTTATAACATTTATTTATAATTTTATATGGCTTAAACAAAAAAAATATAAGGTATTATGTCAAGTCAAATATTCATTTCTGATATTCAAAATTTCATGTTCACTAGATCAGTATGCGCCTCTTAAATTGTCTAGAGAGCT
>LRSR01005074.1:0-27105 GCA_001579985.1 Hypsibius dujardini | reverse complement strand
AGACAGGCAGACAGACAAACAGACAAACAGACAAACAAGCAGGCCGATGGACAGACTGACAGACACAAAGACAAACTATCTCACCTCGTAGTCGTGCAGCCTTATCAATCAACTGGCTAACTGACTTCAGACTGGCCGTGAACTTTTGATGCGCCTCAATTTGCACTCGAAAGTCGCCCAGGATGCTCTTATTCTGGTTATGCAGCTCCATATAATACTTCTTCACCTCTGGCCTACGAGAACGGAAGACACCTGTCAGTACGCGTTCCGTTCACAGTTTCATACGCTTCCTTATAAAAACAGGTTATGGACCAAAGCATACCATGTTTCCAGTGTCTTGCACTCTTCCGCCTTCATCAGCATAGCTCGAATACCCGCCCCACGGTCGGCAATGTCTGCAATCTGGCGTTGGCGATTCGTCTGGAACTCATCCAACTACAAGAAAGAGCTCTTGCATATCAGCTGGGATCTTCGTCTTTGTCAATTTCTGCTGTTTTATTTGTCTGTCTGTCTGTCTGTCTGTCTGTCTGTCCGATACATCCATCAGCCTTCCAACCTGTGAGAAGACATTCAGAAGGCCATCATACGCCTTGGGGAAGTGCGCGTGGGATTCCACGTGCTTCAGCGTCAGTCCGTCCGCCAAACTCTCCACCACGTCACCGGCCGTGTCAATACTGTCTGTCATCACCGTAATCTAGTAGTAGACACCAAAATCAGAAAGTAAGACACACGGCTTCCCTTCACTCGCTGTGAAAAATACCACTCATCAAAACAAAGGAACCTCTCCGCCGACATACTTCACCGGCAGACGTCATCCTGATCACTAGCTGCTCTCCATCCCGCAGACTTACGAACGCCAGCGAGCCGCCGTTTTGGTCGCCGGATGCCTTGATGTCGCCGCGGAGGAAAAAGTTCTCCGACGCCCACAGAAAGAACTATCGCGAAACATAAGCTGCAGCTCAGGCATGCTCTTAATCCAGAAAAAATAATGTGCTTCATGGATGATTGATCGGTTGAGGGCCTGCACTGCACACCCTCGTACCCGATTGATTCGTTCCTGCACTTTGAAGGCGACGAAGCCTTCCGGCGGAGGTGCTGGTGAAGTGGGAGCTGCCGTTGTGGTTCCAGGCGTGGACAAGTGGTAGTACATCGCGAACCGCTTCATGCGTATCAGCTCTCCGTGACAATAGTAAAACTTCCTGGAGATCGAACAAACACAGTTTCAGTATGCCGTGAGCGAGCACAGCAGCGCCTTTCAGCCAGCCAGATAGGCTGTCAAAGCATTTGCTGTCAATCAGGGAGACAAGCACAAAAGCGGACAAGCAAGCAGGCAAAACGAACAGACAGACAACTTGAGAGACAGACAGACAGGCAGCCAGCCAGGCAGGCAGATAGGCAGGCAGGCAAGCAAACAGGCAGGTAGGCAGGCAGGCAGGCAGATAGAAAACAGCCAGGCAAATAATATCGTTATGAATCAATTCAGTGCCAATTTTACTAGACCATGAGTTACCTATTTGTCTGACCAGCCATTATGGTAATGAACATATCGACCGGCAAGTTCTTCGGGATCGTAACCGGAAATTGGACCACATTTGTGACGAGCCTTTCCGGTGGATGACTGCAAGGCACAAAAAGAGTCAGTTTAGCCTGTCACTGGAACACAAATTTCAGTCACCGGCGTCAAGGATTCTAAGCAGTTAAAAGAGGCATACTGATAATAGCTCTCCCCGGAGAATACACCTTCAGTAAAAATCACCACTCCTGGGATTTTGTATGCTGCATCGCTTGTCCGAATGGTGAACTTCAAAGACGGCTGCAAAAACATCGACCGGTTTTAACTGGTCTGCCTATCTACCAGTCTGTAGGCCAGTCTGCCTGCCAATCTGCCTGCCAGTCTGTCTGTCTGCCTGCCTGTCTGCTTGTCTGCCTGTCTGCTTGTCTGCCTGTCTGTCTGTCTGCCTGTCTGCCTATCTGTTTGTCGTCTGTGTGCCTGTCTTTCTGCCTTCCTGTCTGTCTACCTCATCGATTGTCTGCCGATAAGTCTGTCCAGACCTAGCTCAAACCTTGTCAAAAAGATTCGGCAACCCAATCCTGCCATCCATGCTCCCGTCATCCTTCCTCACGTAGACATCCATATCAGCAGGCAAGGCACTGGCTTTCCCGCTGGGCAAGTTACGATTCAAAAAGTAGTTCGGATTGCCCAGATTGGGTTCCACGTCAATGTAGACTTCCACGTTATCCGGCACAGTGGACCAGTCATACACGGAATCTTCACGGGACAAGGGTTGCGGAATGTTCGCTACCGAGGCGACGCTCTCACCGTCCTCAGCATCCGGCTTCACAGGCACGACCTTACTGTTGCCTTCCCCGTCGACGGTCAGCATGTCGTGAGATTGGCCGTCTTGCAGGAAGGTCACTGTGTACTCCTTCGATGTGCTGTCCTCCACGGCGAAGGCTTTCACTGAAGAAACACGACAGGGCGTCATTAAAAAAAAATTCTAAAAAACATTTCTAAAAAAAAATTTAAAAATGAAAAAAAAAATCAGAAATGATCAGATCTAACAATTTTTATTTACAGTTTCGATTTGTTTTCCAGACTGTTTGAAAAACATACCATCACCCTCGGCGGTAGCGACCAAAATATATTTTTCGTGATGATTCCGTGGATCGTCCACCTCGAGGATCTGAGCAATGGGGTCGTCCATCTGGTACTTGAAGAGGAGGTTCCCGCTGAACCGATCACGAATCTCAAACTGCAACGACCCGAAAGAAAAAAAAACACGGATTAAAAGCCGACAAATTCAATTTAATTCCAAATGAGAAATCAGGGCAGCAGTAAGTTTATCCTCCAACCTTCCCGCTGGCCCAGCCGCACAGAATTTCCGGCTCGCCGTCCCCGGTGACATCGAAGCCCAAAACGGCCAGCGGTTTGCTCTTCGACTTGACTCGCCATCGCCGTTCATACTGCTCGTACACGCCGACCGTGCCGTTGGCGAGACCGTAAACGAAATTTTGATCCTTCAGAACGGCGAGCGAGACGATCTTGTCGGTTTCGCTCATGGAAAAGATTTGTTCCGTTTCCCGGAAGACGCGGATTTGGTGGTCATCACAGCCTGCAATCACCTGAAAGAGAAACGGTCACTGCCTGTCAGACAAACCGACCAATAGACAGACAGACAGACAGACAGACAGACAGACAGACAGACAGACAGACAGTTCATTACTCGCTTCACCGTCCCGAACTTTCGTACCTCAACCTGACCGTCTTTATTGACATCGAAGAGCACGAGGACAGCGACATTATCACCCGTTATCGTCCACAACGGTTCATTCCCATCCTCATCGAATCCCTGCAAGGCACTCTCTCCTCCGACAATGGCGAGGGTCTTTTTTATCCGCCCGGTTTTCCCCACGGCGATGCTGCTAGCTCCGCCGGTGGTCTAAACGGAACAGAAAACAAAATAATTAGCCCTTCCCCATTGACGGTCAAGATTATTTTTACACTTTGAAGAAGATTACCGATTTCCGAAAAACTTCCCGATTTTGGGGCACGTCATAGACCACGAGCTCGGTGGGCGTGCCGATGAACAACAGGTCGGTCGCGGCATCCGACGTGAACCTTCCCACCGCTAAGGCCGTGATGGTCTGGTTGATGTTCAGAATCTGGAGGCTTTCTTTGGTAGGCACGATGCGTGAGGCGTAGGCGGAAAAGGCCGGTAGCTTGCTGATTACTACCTATAAAATTAAGGACCCAAAAGACAGTAATGAATCTCGCTTAACCAATGGAAATTATTTAGATATTAACCAACCAAGTTATCAATCAATTGACGGAAAGTATTGAGATATGAATCAGCCAAGTGATCAATCAACCCTACAAGTCAGGCAAAATAATTAACTCAACAATCAACAATCAATCTAAGCAACCAATGTTTAGATTCGCTACAGATCAAATAAAGTTTCATTTTCAATTTTCTTATGTACTCAAAAAAAGTCTGAAAAACCCAATAAAGCATCCAGCTTGATCAATGACCAGAGCGGATGGTACTAGACTAGTAGTACAGTACAGCCAATCAAATTAACCGGTCAATCAACCGCGCAACTCAAGCAAAATAATCAACTCATTAATCAACCACAGGAACTAATACTTCAATCATTTCCATCAAAACCGGGATTATTCAGTCTTCACCTTCTATTTGTTTGTGAGCAGACAACGCCAGAGAAGCAATCGATCAATCAATCGAACAACATCAATGCGTGACAGCTGCCAGCAAATCAACCAATCAATCAATCGAACAACAATAATGCGTGTCAGTTAGCAGCAAATCAACCAATCAATCGATCGAAAAACAATAATGCGTGTCAGTTGGCAGCAAATCAACCAATCAATCAATCAATCGAACGACATCAATGCGTGTCAGTTACTGGCAAATCAACCCATCAATCAATTGAAACAGGCACCAACTTAAACCCCAATCAATAAATCAAGCACCCGTTAATAAAATCCCCGAAACTCTCTCATGAGTCATTCCTCACCTTGTTGGCCATATTTGCCGCGGCCAAATACATTTCCCCCTCGGTGAATTCGCCGACGACTGCCCGACCCGGCCGGATCATGTGCTGCAGCTGCAGATCGTACATTGCTCGCAACATTTTTTGTCTTTGTGATTTATTACAGGCGAAAAAGCTCGAAACCAAATAATTCAATTGAATCAAGCCTAAAAAGTGAATTTAGAAAGAAAGGCTAAAAGCCCGGATTTTTGGGACAATCTGTTGAGCGAAAAAAGGGCTTTTCTTTCAAAAAAAATCCTCCCTTCCAAAGCGTTCTAAATTCCATGAAAAAAGTAGTGCGCTTCCGACCGCTATTAATATTCACCTGGCTTCCAGGTAAATTTGCCAGGTTGAATTGAAAAAGGATCGGTCCCTGACTCTCATCGATCCAGAGGTCCAGAGAGAAATCGATCCAACGGGTCGGAAATATAAAATCGATTGTGGCGCCACGTTCAATTAAATATCCGGTCCAGATCGATTTGCTAGATTGATTGATTGACGGTTTCATGGGAAGTATTATGGTCGTTTTTGATTGGCTGAACGAGGAGGTTTGTGGCTAGTCAATACAGACAAACCGTAAAACTGGCCACGCCCCGTTCCGTCTGGCGGACGCGGGCGTATTCTGGTGGTCATTTGTGAATGAGTGCGCTCAGCAGTGCAGGTAGTCTAGTGGCAGCGTTTGGACAACGTCACTTGTGCGTCAATCAAAAATATCAAACTCGCCAATGAAAAAAGGGGACCTAAATGGACGAATCACAAGAAGCACATAAAGTCGCTTGCTGGACCATTTAAAATATACTCAAAATATATTCAAGTGCTATAAACCCTATACTTCGTTTACTACTAAAGCCGTGGCACGATTTCTCGACGAAAAACGTTAATCGGAATACCGGCATAATAAATGTGTTCCGATTAACGTTTTTCGTTGAGAAATCGTGCCACAGCTGTAGGTAACATTTTTTAATGACAATGTAAGCGCTAGCTAAAACAAAATTCCTAGCAAAATTAGAATATACAAAGGCAATTATATTGCTGAAAATTGTATTTTAAATATCGATTTGCCATGATTATATGCTTAAAAAAAGGAACGATATCCATTATTTCAATCTGATTTCTGCAGTTAAAAATTTTAACCGGTTGCAATTGGACAATATTGTTGCGATGCAATCGAAGCGCTTGTAACTAGGAATAACTGTTCCAGAAATACTAGTATTATCGCAGTGTGCTAGTAATACTAGTAATACAGAAATATTAGTAATACTAGTAATACTAGAAATACGAATAATACTAGTAATATTGGTAGTACTAGAAATACTAGAAATTCTAGTAATACAGATATTAGTAATACTAGTAATACTAGTAATCCAGAAATATTAGTAATACTAGTAATACAGAAATATTAGTATTACTAATAATACTACAGTGTGCTAAATCAATCAGCAAAGTTTTCCAACTCACCACCTCAAGTGGAAAATTGTCTGCAGAGTGCACAGCTAACAACCGTCTTTAACCCAAGACTCAAACATACATTTTCCCAGAATTTCAGGTAGAGAGAAAGCGAGACAAAGTATTCTTTATTATTATCTCGGAACTCAGTACTCGGGTAGATCCGGACGGACCACACCCATCTGCCCTTGTCTCGATCGGTGTCAGTTGTTTGAGACACATAGTGAAACAACAGTTGTTATTTCGAGAAAATTGGCCAGTCAAAAGTCCCTCAGAGCAAAGAAGTCGCTCGGAGGCTGCGTGCAACACACACCACCGCTTCGGCCGCGTCCAGTTCTTGCACACTCTCAGACAGATGGCGTCGTCTCTGCTGCCAAGAAGCCAGGGTCGTCGCTGAGGAAGCGGCGCTTCTTCGCCGTGTTCATGTACGGCTTCAGCTGCCACTCCGAGTCAGCGGCGTCCAGTTGGTCGATCGTGCCGAGCTTGATCTGGTACAGCTTCATCTCCATCCGCGGTCCGGCTTCTTCCAGTTCGAGTTTGCGGCTCTCGTTCTTCCGGTACGTATGGTGCCGGAAGGAGATGAAGTCGTCCTGGTTGGCGAATGTGATGACGCGCTTCGAGTCTTCCTTCGGCACCGGGAACAAATACTGTAACAAGCAATCAATCAAGCAATCAAGCAATCAATCAACGATCCACGCACACACTCGATTCAGGCATCGCACCTTCAAAATGTTCATCACCCGATTGCCGAGGCGTGACTTGAAATTCTGAAAGATGAGATGCGGATACTGCTCCGACATGGTCCCGATATTCGGGATGTCATGCCGCATCACTACGTTGGAGAGGGAGAAGGTGGCGGTCGGGCCGTACGGCAGATGACTGATAATTAACGTGTCCGGCTGCCCGCGATGCTCGTGCACCAGCACAAAGTCGGTGACGTTGTTGGCGCGACAGGCCGCGACGAGCTGTTTCATCTCGTAGTTGCCGCGATTCAGTCGCTGCGCATTGGGGAAGATGAGCTTGAGCTCCTTGGCGAACTGCTTGAGCTTGGCGCTCGGGTCCCGCGACGTGGTGATCATGATGCGGGGATCTTCCACGCCGGCCCAGCGGTACTCGTCGTCCTCGTGGGTCACAATCCCCGCGCCACCCTCGTCATCCCAGTCGAGCTTGTCCGCGAGGGCAATGGCTTCCGTGCGGAGAGCCGACGGTAGGATGTGACTGTTGTCCAGGGCTTTCTTTACTGCAAAATATCAATCAATCAATCAAGCAACCAAGCAGTGTTATTTAAAGATATTTCAAACGGCTCAAACAGCGATTTTTGATTTTTAACAAAATCATTTTTATTTTCCCATTTTACATATTAAGAGTTCCCGTAAAATCATATCTCTATTATGTTCAAAGCTTACAATCCCCGAAATGTGGGGGCACATTCGGCAGTTGAATAAAACAATTCAATCAATCAATGACAAGACGGGGCAAATTTGAAAACAAAACAAAACAAGGCAATCAACCAATCCAGCCCCCGCGCAACCAGCAGATCAATCATCACTGACGTCAATTCGCCAGCCCTTTACGGCTCGTCGGCCTCAAACCCCATCCTCAAGCTGAAAACTCTAACTGAAATCTTTACAATTTGACTTTAATAGCTGAATAAAACAAAATTCCTCACCTTTTTCTTTTTTCTCCTGTATCGCGCGTTGTGTGCCCTCTTTATGTTTCCGGTGAAGGTATTCCCGCGTGAGACGTCGATGTCGTTGCATCATTTTCGAGAGATTCAAATTGTCCAACAACGAACTTTTAAAGAACAGAAAAGGACGATAAAAATCCCGGCGACCTCGAAGAACTAAAACAATCAGCTGGAAATCCTTACTAACGTACCAGCGTACCGCCGTACGTGGCTACGCTTATACGAATACGATCGTACATAGGCGTACGCGTATCGTTGTTTTGGTTTTTCAAATTGTTTTTCCCCCCATTCTCTTCGAAGTTTTGCATTATCCAAACTTGAAATCCTTCGCCAGAAAATGTTTTTCTTCCAAAACATCACCGGACGCATCTCCCTCTCCATTCGCGAGCTCCTCTCCGCGACCGCCAGCATCTGCTCCATCAGACGGGCAATCGCCGCCGCCATCATCATCCTCACCTTCCTCGTTGTGTTCTACATCAAATACGCCTCGGAGCTCTTCGCACTCAGCAGCAATCCGGAGGAGCCGGCACTGTTGCCAAACAAACCTGCGCCACCGGAAGCGCACTCTGCGTTGGATGGCCGGGCAAAGGACTCGGAAGTCGCGCCCGGCAGAATGGCTAATCAATCAATCGATCAATCAGCAGCAGCCGAAGGAAAAAATGATCAATCAATAATCAATCAACCGTTTCATGAGTGTGACGGCGGCGCCGCGCCCGTCGTCCAAACGCCGTGCCAGCGGTGTTCCAACTATGAGATGACCTCTAAAGCGGAATACTGTGTGCCAACGGGATATAAGGAAGGCCTGCGGTGTGGGGCGGAGAGTGTGGGAACGGGGAAAGCAGTGGCGGTTTCATCGTGGCGGACTTGTGAGAATGTCGCAGAAATTGAAGCGCGAAATTTCAGTATTTTTAGCGGATGTTCGTTTGCGAGTTCGGTGGTGCTGTCGGGGTTTGTTTACTGGCGGCATTACGTCTTGGCACGGCAAATCGCTTCGCGAATTCAGCAACGAGTTAATAATGACGCGAATTGAGTGTTCTTATTTATAGCGAATAAAAGTTACAGTCAAAGTCCTGAGATTCGAACGGTCACATGAGTTTATTTCAATCGAACCGTTTGCTCGGACCCGGCCGTTGCTAGCTTGGAGTTTGAGACAGTAGAGTAAAAACGACACTGTGACGTCGTTCGAATCTCAGGACTTTGACTCTACTGTAGTGGCACGATTTAACTAGTATAACGGTCGGTTTTTAGAGCCGAGCAACGCACTCAGCCTGTGTGTATTAGCTGAGTGCCAACTTATAACAGAGGCGCGTATGACGGAGGCGGGGCTACTTCGTGAAACGCTCGTCTGGGTTATGACATTCAATAAAAATATCGCCATACAATCTCTAAAAAAGCGTCGTCTCTGCTGCCAGGAAGCCGGGGTTGTCGCTGAGGAAGCGGCGCTTCTTCGCCGTGGTCATGTTGTCAATTTGTGTCGATATTAAAAAAACATTTTACCAACTATTTTTTGTTAAAAATGGGCCAGTTCAAACAAACATTTTTTAAGTTGTCCGGGCCCATGGCCTTTTTACTGAAAACATAATTATTCAATAAAGTTTCTGATGCTAAATAAAATTAAAAAGATATTTTTGCTCTGTAGCGAAATGTTATTTGCTAAAGAGCTTTTTTGCTGTAAATTACAGTATTGCTTAAGTAACGTTTCTGAATTTAAATAAGCGCTGCACTAAATTACTCCACAGCGATTTTAAATAAAACAGTTTTTTAAGTGGCTCATTTTAGTGGGAAACTAGTGTTGGCTAAATGTCAATGAGTGAGCCGATTTAGCGACCAACTGGAGGGTGTACTTGCACGATATTACACTCAAGGACTGTCCCGAGAGAAGTCCGAAAAGGTGACAGAACGACACTAAGCGCACAATCGAATCTTTTGTATGACCATCCACTTGCGATCCGGTTAGTGTGCTCCCGCAGGGTTGGGGAGCGGCACGAGGTGATATGCAGTGGGAGCCCACACGAACCCGGCCGGTGGAGGCGATAGGGTGGACGTGGATTCCACGGCGGCGTTGTGATTCTTGATTCTCGACGCGTACGTAACCGCTGTTTCGGAAGAGGAAAAACAATTCCTCCATGTGCCTTACAACCACACGCCACGTGTGACAAACACTTCAAAAAATTTGGCAGTGCTCTGGACTGGCAGACAGACACCCCGAAGGCGCAGGAGGCAGGTATAGAAGCAAATAGGTAGACAGACAGACAGATCTATGGCCGACAAACACCTTGCCGGTGGGGGGGGGAGTTCTGGAACTTACGGCCATGATATTCATTTTCTTGCTTATACACATTCAGAATCGGACGCGTGTTCAATGCCGCCATATTTGCCGTTGCCACTGAAAATCAAATTTACAATTTGATAATTTCCGAGACTTGTCGTCCAATGTCCACGTGCATTGTACTGGTTGATTGACCATTAATTGACATCTGTCCGTCTGACTGGCTTCGTCTATGGCTGCCTGTCAGTTCTGTCTGATTCTTTGCCTTCACGTCTGCTGCAGACGTGATTACGGTAGTGTACGCGTACTCTCAATTGTCACAGTAAATAATCAAAATTCCTCCAATTTACTGATTGATGTATTGACTGACTCATGCCCAAATATGCCGTCCACCGTCGGACATGTTCAGGTGCTTGATCGATTGATTGATTTCAATTCCACGCAAATTCACGTTGATGGGACTAAAATAATGAAGACAAATCTTACCAGTGCCCAGAGCTGACATGCTCTCCACAGCGGCATTTCCGTTTGCCTGGGCCGGGGAGGAGAAAAATTTGAACAGAAAGGGAGATTGAGCTCCGACTCCGAGCTGAAGCGAGGTACCGATAAGAAACAAGGCAAGCATCCCCAGGTTCCCGTGGTCATTATTCCAGCACCAGCGGTCAATCCACAATTTTCAACACAAAATGCGATGCGGGGATTAATTAGCAATAGTAGGCTATTCTAACAAAATGCAAAAAAACGCTGGGAAAAGTAAATCAGGAAAAAAAAGCTCACTTTTTCAGTCAGCATGTGAGTGGCTGAAACTGCGAGCCGAACCGACTGGCGAGTGGAGACTGATTTGTTTGAGATGACAACGACCGCTCTTTTGTTGACTGCGAAGTAGGAGCCAAAAGGTCGGCTAGTCTATTCACCGACCGGTAGGCGCAGTTCCAATGCGCTCGTTGTAACTTCAATTCTGTGTGGGTTTTGGTGTTTTTAAATAACGTACTGTAGAATCGCGACGCATCCATTGTTCCTACATCATCACACAGTAAAAAGCGACCGTTTTGATTGATTGCAAAGATGTGCGAGCCACAAGACCGCGCGTGTCGATTGATTGATTACGAAAGCAGTTCACAGTTACAATTTTTAACCTTCCTTTCTGCAGTCGATTCATTGATTTGTGCTCGTTTTCTTTAACATTTAAAAAAATGGGCCGTCGTAATTGCTACACCGAAGAAGAAAGAAAAAGGACCAGCGATTTGGGGAGAAACAAGCGCTTGATTGATCGATTGAAGCGTAACAGTTGTTTTGGCTCACCGGGTCTGATTTAGTGGGGGAGGGGTCCAAAAAGTACCACGGATGGGTCGCGATTCTACAGTAATTGAATTCAAATAAATACTAAATAAATTTTATTCAACGGCGCAGTTCATTTAGGTAAAAAACTTATTTTATTTAAAAGAAAAGCCACATTTTCAGCAGGGCTTTTCTTTACCTTTGCATCGGCAAGCAGTTTTAGTGATTCCGGTGACCACATAGCTTCTACATCCGAAACCTTCCCAAAATCGCATACGGTGGAAGTACCTCTCCCATCTGCAAAAGTGAGTTTGCTTATAGATTGTCACTATGTCTTCTCTTATTACTAGCGCATAAACTCATACATATATAGCCCAATATCCGTGGTACATTGCCGCCTTGAATATAATACTTTCCATCCGTCAATCAGTACCACAAGAAATCCTTTTTCACAATCAATTTTCTTGTTCTCTGTTTGTCTGTGACCCTTCCCTTTCTCGGTCACAAACAGGGTGGACTTCATATGCCTGTCTGAATGTCTGGCTTGTTGTCTATCTGCCGGTCGATCCATATGTCTGCCTATATGTATGTTTGTCTAGATGTCTGTCTGTTCGCCTGTCTGTCTTTTCGCCTGCTTGTATGTGATTCTTAACTTTTTGGACTGCCGTCTGAATATCTGACTGCTTGGCTCTGTCTGTCTGTCGGTCCGTCTGTTATATTTAACTTTGTTCGTGCCAGACTACGGTGATCTGGGATTTATTTATTAACTGTCCAGTCCTCATTTGTCCATACCTGGGAATGTGCGACAGTAGCGCCGCAGCACGTAGCCAGTACTTTGTGATTTCCTGAGCGATTCTTGCCGCACTACCGGAGGAGTACTGGATGCTAATTCCCCATGATCCTCCTCAACCAGCTTAACCGAGTGACCGGCTTTTGAGGCCTGACTGCGAGGAAAATCTGCCCGGGTGATCGTGAACGGTTTCGCGTCCAATTGTGCCGGATGAAGCAGCAGCGTCACAGAGACCACGACGACGACCAAGGAGGAGACAGTAATCGTGGACCTCGCATTCCGAGGAGACATGTTAATTCACGGGAAAATCAATTCAGCACAAAGTTTTCCAAGCTCACCACCTCACGTGGAAAATTGTCTGCGGAGAGCGCACAACTAACAACCGTATTTAACCCAAGACTCACAATCAAACGTACATTTCCCCAGAATTTCAGGTAGAAAGAGAGACAAAGTATTCTTTATTATGACCTCGGAAATAGTATTCGGGTAGATACGGACCGACCACACCCTTCTGTCCTTGTCTCGATCGGTGTGGTGTCAGTTGATTGAGACACACAGTGAAACAAGTTGCTAATTCGACAAAATTGGAGACTGAAACAAGTGTAAATTCGAGATATCAATTCCGTCGTAGTATATGTTTCCACCTTCTTGGAATTTCAGGTTCAGAACAACCAAGGAAAGAAGAGTCGCACGGACCACAGCCGTTTGATGCTAGGCGTGAGGTATGTCGCCTGCGCGGGAAGTTCATCTTCCTGGTCCTTGGGTGCTGTCGCGGGGCTTGTAGTTGATCCCATGACCCTTTTAAATGATCACAAATAAACAAAAATTAATTTCAATTGGACAAAAAAGGAATTAAAATCATTGTTTACAAATTAAATTTGAATTAATCCTAATCCAAAACTGATTTTAAATTAAACTAAAATTATTCCTAATTCAAAACTAAATTTATTTTTAATTAATTTATAAAGGTTTTTTGGCATTCTAAATTTTAAATTTATCTAAACAACATCACCTCAAGGTTATTGGTTTTGTTTTTGAAAAATGCACCCGACGAACCTTCAATTCGCGGACGGCTTCTTTGGGCATAGTTCCGGACACACTCACGGCGTACATTCCAGGGGTGAATTTATCTGCAAAATGTGCCTTTTTAAATAAAATACCAACATAATAAAGCAGAGTCAGTAATAAATATATCGAATTTATATATCGAATATCAACAAAGTATTAGCAACTGTGTGGTATTTAGATTTTGCATTTTCGTTTTAGATGGAAACAATAAAGCCAACTTGCAATTACATTCCTTTGTTATTATATATTTTATTTAAAATAAAGTATTAAAGTATAAATAAAAATTAAACAAATAAACTAGTAACTCAACGTTATTTATTTAACTTATAAGCAAAGGACGTTACAATTTAACCGTTGAGCGTACCTATGCGCTGCCACTTCGCGACCCAGCTTTGCGGTGGACTCATCATCGCGATGAACCTGACAAAATTATGCAAAAATATAAGCATACAGCCCTTTGTGAAACAGAAGAATAAGCTGGATTGATTGATCAACTGGAAATTGTCTAAGCAAACAACAAATAAATCAACCGGAAAATTAAGAGCGCGCGTTGCCCTTGATTGATGTATTGACGGACCGGAAATATAACAGCAGGCTTTGCCCTTGATTGATGGATTGACGCACCGGAAATCTAACAGCAGGCGTTGCCCTTGATTGATGTATTGACGGAATGTTTAAAACCTCCGAAACTCTCCGAATTTTAAAAGCTTCGACCGCCGTCCGAATTTTTAAATTGCTCACATTTGTTTGGAACAAACACCACTAAAATTTCTTAATCTGGCCATGAAAGGATAGATTTCGAGGCACGGCAAAAAGGATGTCAAGAACTTTTCCCCCGACTCACCCGTCGAAATTGGCGCTAGTGTAGTCGAGCACAGCTTCCCGCTGGCCGCGCATCGGCAGCACTTCATCGCAGTTGTCGCAGCCGTCCTCGAGGAATTGGTCGTAGCTCTAAAAAAGCACACAAATCCGCGTCAAAGCAGAAATATGGGGGAAATATAACAGCAGCAATCAACCAATCAATCGGCAAAGCCGAATGGTACAAAATCACCTTGACAAGGGAGCATAGAAGACATGCGCGCAGGTTCCGCAGATCGTTTGGAATGGCCTTGCTCATTTTATATCGCACACAATAAACTATACTTCGTAACAAATTTCTGTGTGGTAAGATGAAAATGGGAAAATCCAAATGAGAAAATCGGCGGCCGTGAAAAGAAGTCAAGAAAATATTTCTCATACGAAAACTTCGCACATTGTGCGTGATGCACAGTGCGCACTGCGCAGAACGTTTGCGCATTGTATACAGATGGTGTACGTAATGCGCACTGCGCAAAGAGTCTGCGCATTGTGTACAGATGTGCCGTGCGCACTACGCAGGTTTGCGCTTTGTGTACAGAGAGTGTGCTGTGCGCAATGCACATAAATTATATCAGAACTTCCTGTTTTCTTCTTTGTATGGGAATGTGCGTAGTCCCAGAACACAGAGTACAGAAAAGAGCTAAAACTACTTACAAAAAATGGACATTTATGGGTAACTTGATATTTCCAATGAATTGAAAACAATCCAAAATTGACCTTCACCGACAGTTTCGCCATAAGTCTGGTAGAATGGAAGCGAGCGAAATCGTTCAGTCTCTCACGGATGCAACTTGTCAACTCTAAAAAAAGACGCAGCAACAAATAAAGTGGCATAACGTGAAAGAAAGAACGGCTGCCTTTACCGGAATTCGGGAAGGAAATTCATCGCGATAGCGAGGATCGGAACTGACAACGTCGTAAAGCTCGTCGCGCGTCCTCCTGACCCGTTCCAGAGTTTCTTTCTCGAACCTGTTAATAATAGCACACTGTCCAAATTTAAGGGCTGTCTGCCTGTCCGTCCGTCTGTCTGTCTGTCTGTCTGTCTGTCTGTCTGTCTGTCTGTCTGTCTGTGTCTGCTTACGTGTTTCACCATACCTACCTAAGTTCAGACTGGAGATTCTGCACGTCTCCAGTGAGCCTAGCTATCTGCTGTTCCTGCTGGCGAACGATTGTTGTCGTCTCAGTTTTAGCAGTATCTTCCAATGCCCGCTGCAGCTCCGTGATCTTCTCTGACAGCAGCCGGATGGTCTTTTGCTTCTCTTCGATATCCTGATCTGCAAATATCAATCACGTGACAAGGCATGCGTTCTGCCCATCAGCTAGACAAAAAGAATAGTCAATACCTCTCGAAAGACTAAGTTTGAGATGGCGAATGTCTGACTCTGACAGTTTTTCATACGCTTCTAATTCACTGCTTTTGGTCTGTAGAGCCGTGGTAAGACGGGCCACTTCTGCATCCCGCTCACTTTGTAATGCCTCACGATCTCGGAAGATAATCTGAAGAGGATGCGAAGAAAAAATAATATCGGAGGGTAATACATAGCCAGACAAACAAAACAGACCGACCGGCAAACAGACAGACAGGAAGCCACATATGCAGAAAGACAGACAGACAGGCAGGCAGACAAACAGACAAACATACAGGCAGATAGACAGACAGACAGACAGACAGACAGACAGATAGACAGACAAGCAGATCAGTCGAAGAAAGTCAAACAGCAAACAAATATAGGTAGAAAAACCTGGTTATTTTCTTTCAGGAATTCAACTTGTCGAGTCAGCTGTTGCAGACGCTCGACGGCAGCCTCGAGCTGCGCTTTAGTCTGCTGCAGTTCATGCGATCGGGCCATTAGCGTCAACTGTAGTTCAGAGAAGTTCTGTGACCTTTCCGTCGCACCCGTTGCAGACCTGCAAGGAAGAGAAAAATTTCATCCACAGATCTGAGCCCGTACCCAGAATTCAACACTTACGCCAGTTCTGCAGCCGACAACTTCTGCCGCAGATCCAAGAGTTCGGCCTTCGTTGTTGACCTCTCCTTTAATAATTCTCGCCTTGTCGCTTGAAGTTGTCTGAAAAAGTAGAAAATGTAGTGATGTCATCTACATACAGACAAAATAACTTGGCAAAAAGAGACAACAAGGCTTATACGCGCTCGGACAGACAGACAGGCAGACAGACAGACAAGCAGACAGACAGACAGACAAACAAATAGACAGACAGACATTCAATGACTGAAAAAGACCTACAAAATTTGAGTTTCATATGCCTGCACTTGTTTCCGAACCGCCCTATTCAAGTCCTTCATCTTTTCCGTGTCCATATTCTTTAGAACCTTCTGGAATGACTGCAGGTAATGCTGTCTGTCCTGCTCACTGCAATCGAAACACATGCGACAATCTCCAATCAAATGGACAAACATTACTACGGCGAACCATATTTCCCGTGTCTGGAGGAGTAAATCTTCCTTGCTTTTCTGCAGACTCGATGCCTGATCCGTAGCCGTGGTTAATCGTTTCGACAAATCCTGATTCGACTTTTCCAGATACTCATTGCGCCCAGTAAGAAAGGCCTTATCCTTCGTCAAATGGGAATTCTGCCGGGTCAAATCTTTCACTAGCTCCTTCAACCGGTCCACATCCCGCAGGAACCTCGTCACATTGGTCCTGCAGAAAGAAACCGGAAAAAATATCAAGCAATTATAAAAACTAAACTTTATTGAAATAATTTTAGAAAAAACTATGTTACAGAATTATAAAAGCGAAAGTTTTATTGAAATAATTTTATGTTTCTAAATTATAAACATTCTCTCATAATTTCTAGTCTAAAGGATAATGGAAACAACTTTTTAAAAATCGTCAAAAAAAACGTGATGAAAAATGAGAAAGATAAACACAATCAATCAATCAATCAATTAACCAATCGATCAATCAATCGATCAATTGAACGCTGCATCAAGCTGATTTACCGTTCCCCGATATGTTCAGATTTCTGCAGGTCAACCATAAAGTCTGGAATGGAAATATTCTCCGTCGAAGATTGCATCCGATCTCCCAGATCAAGCGGCGAAATTCGCGTCGACTTCGGCACTTCCGCCCTGAAAGAACCAAAATTTTAGTGTTACTAAAATTAATCTAAATACTGACACAAAATAAGCCAAAACAGGCTTTTTATTTTTTATTTAATTTAAATTGGTCAGTCGGTTGATCGATTGATTGATTGATTCACCCAAGAGACGTGCTTCGTTCTTCGCTGAATCGACACCCGATTGATTGATTTATTGCCTTGGTTTATAAACACAAAATAAACAGAGAATGCCACGCGCCACATTACAACTGCCTCAACTTTTTGCTTTTTCGCAACAGAAAAGCGTCCGTACTGTGAAATTGTCGCATCAGGTGCGAGCAGCTGAGATTGCGTCGTCCGTTGCGGAAGATCTCTCCACTCGAGATCGCTTTCCTCGGGAGACGTCTTCGACGTTGCAGTTGGCTTGGAGGCCAAAATCTGCGAAAACCACTTGACATTCCACACAAGCACTTAACATTTTTGGATATGCACTTCGCGGAAAGGAAATGGGATGTTGGGACGGAGCGGTTTAGATTTTTGTTGTTACTGTACTCTCACGACCAATTGGTGCTGCTTTTTAGACCCACGCGTATATTATGACTGCACACACTGTGCTTCACTGCAGTCATAATATACGGTGGATCTAAAAAGCAGTAGCTCTTCAATTTGGTCCATGTAGAAGCGGAATTGCGCTTGCAGCGGAATCGTTTCAGCAAACTCCATTGCAAAGAGCTCGTTTGAAGCCTCCCTCATCACTCATCCGGCTAGACGAACGATGAATAGGTGGAGAAGGAAATAAAAACGAACAACCAGAGTCCGGTTATAAAAAAGCTACATTCAATTTCAAACTGATTGAATCAATCCCCAATTTGGGGTGGCGCATGGTAGGCCGTGTGGGCAAACTGACCCTCCTGGAACGTGCTGCAGACTCCTGTCTGTCTGTCTGTCTGTCTGCTTGTCTGTCTGCTTGTCTGTCTGTCTGTGTGCCTGTGCGCCTGCCTGTCTGTCTGTTTGTCTGTCTGTCTGTCTGTCTGCTTGTCAGTCTGCTTGTCTGTCTGTCTGTCTGATTGCTGGTCTGCCTTTATTGTCTACCAGTGCCCTGTCTGTCTTTGACCTTCAGTTTCTTTGAATGCTAAAGGCGTGGCATTTGACAGGTAAAAATTGAAAAGATTGATGCTGTTTAATTATCCGAGTTTGTTCGATAGACCTCAATGAACTCCCGTGACCCATTAGCTCGCTTATAAGTGGTATCCTTCGCTTTGGTCTTCTCATCTGTCGCGTGGACCTTCTTGCCATCCTTTGCCATCATCGTCACTGGAAGCATCTGCTTCTGCACGGCCATCGCTCGGCGTCGTAGCAGCGTCCCGGTTTCATGGAGATCCGGGATGACGCGATCGTGATGAAGATTTCCTTTCCACAGCGTTTCCTCTTCCAGTCGACGCACTTCCAATCGCGTCACCTCCAGTTCTCCCGAGGCGGACCTATTTATATTTAAATATTTACTGAAAAATAGTTCATAAATAATGGGAAAATCTGGAATTGATTCTAATAAAATATCCTTTTATTTTAATTCTCATTTAGTTCTTAATTACAGAAGTTATTCTAATTCTAATTACAAAAATACATTTACTCTTAAAGTATATTTTGAAATTTCAATAAAATTTCAAAGTGACTGAAATAAATCATTTTGTGTGATATGAAATAAGAGAAATTTAAGCAATCTTTGCTGTAAAATTAAAGTTTTGCCTTTTCATTCACTTGAATTTGAACAAATTAATTAGGGAACACTAGACGGACCATTCGGCTTTTATGGCGACTGTGGGCGATTTTCCGTCAACCGCTTCGTCGAAATAGTCGGTCATGTCTGCTTCGGCCTGCTCGACGATTTGCCCAACGATGTCGACTGCGGCTTCGGCGTTCATAACGGACGAATTGTGACGCTTCGACTTCTGTTTTTGTAGCTCGGAAATAACCTCCTTCATTAGGGAGCTGACGATAGATACAGAGGATTTCTGATCTGTTGCAGGGTCAAATCCTTTTTGAAAATTGACTATAGGTTGCTCTGGTTTAGCACTCATATCCTCGACTGAAAGGAAGACAGGTAGTTGTATAGTACCGTGTCTGTCTGCCTGTATGTCTGTCTGTGGATCTGTGTGTCTGTGTGTGTGTCTTGTGTGTCTGCCTGTCTGCTTGTCTATCTGTCTGTCTTTCGGCCTGTCTGCCTGTCGTTCTGTCTGCATGATCTCACCAATAACAAAGGGGAGTCCTGTCTGGAACTGGGAATCGTTTCGTAGCTTGTCATAAAACTCCTCCAGACAGGCAAGCGATGTCTGATCCAGAACTGCTAATGGATAACAGCGGCATATGCGCTGCATCGCTTCCTAGTGTGCCAGCCGTCAAAGTTTAACGAACGGTTCATCGTGGATTACAGAGTTGCATACCTCTAGGTCCATAAATTCATGAAACAAAAGATAGGCAGCGAGCACGGCGACCGCGGTGGTATTCCCTTTGTCTCCGAAAACCAGGACATTCCGTCCGTCTCGCAAATGAGCGTCTGTGGACAAACCATCGATTTCAATTAAGTTTCTGTTTCTTTGAACGTGCAGATAAGCAGACAGACAAGCAGAATATTCAGGCAGCAAGCGGGAGGACAGTGACAGCCAGACAATCACTCATACAGCCAGCTAGACCGACCGACAGACAGACTTATAGATAGACAGACGGATAGGCAGCCGGACGGACAGGCAGACAGAGAAACAGACAGACAAGCAAGTAGGCAGACACACTGATAGCCAAGCCGACAGACACAGAAACAAACAGACACACAGACCCACACATAAGCAAACAGACAGACAGACAGAATGCTCTACCGATGTACAAGCAGACGTTGTAGATTTCTTTCAAATTCTCCAGCTTCGATTCTGCATCAATATCCGGCTCATTGTCAAGGACGCAGTAATGGACTCGAGATTTCTCTTCCGCGGAGTATCCAAACCTGAAGGGCGAATAAAAAAATTTTCTAGCGCGTGCTTTGTCGAAACACCGGTAGAGGCCTTACGCTGGGTCACGGATTACGGAACAGTTGACGTGAGCATCAATGTCGGCGAGGACATGCGCGACCCGGTCTGATCCCACTGAATCCGGAGGGGAGAAAAACAATTTGCCCCAGTCGAGTTCAAAGATTGGGATGTGCAGCGGGAATATTTGGAAGTTTTCCAGTTCCTGTAAAGCTGAAGTAAGAGCATGGCGGATTACTGTTACAGGACACATGTCTCCATGTCATTTTTTTATTTTTGTTTCCGTTTTTTTGATGTGCTAATTTGCGCTTAGGTTTTCCTGTGACTGTGCGTCCTTGTTTGTGTCAGTGTCTGTGCCAGTGTCTGTGTCTGTGTCCATGTTTTACTGCTGTGCCTCTGACTGTCTATGTCTGTGTCTGTTTCTCTGTCTGTGTCTATGTCTTTTCTTGTGTCTATGTCTCTGTCTGTTCCTTTGTCTGTGGCTGTATTTGGTTCCGCTGTCTGTGTTTTTCCAGCTGCCTGGAAGGGGGACACAATGTTGCTGAAAAATTAACTCAGGCACTACACGTACTCCAATCGTGTAAGTCGCTTGATGTGTCTTAAAATTCGGATAAAGCTCCGTGAAGGAGTTCAAGCCGCCATCCAGCAGATAGACGTTGGACTGATTCCGACTGCCGACCAGCAGCCGCAATACATAACTGGCCGCATCCGCCAGAGGACCTGCAGTTAGACATTACATCTGCTGGTGGATCGCGAGGAATGTTCCCAACGAACCTGCCGGCTGTGAAGTGAGCGATCTCGAGGTGCTCATGTCATACATAACGACTGCCTCTTTATCGGTGATGTCTGCGAATCCACCCGTAACTTGCCAGACATTTTTGTCTTTTTCTTTACCCTGTAAAGCACAAAAAATATGATGCCGCTTCCTATTCCCAACCGCTGACGTAGAAATTCATAACCTATATTTGTCTGTCTGTCTGTCTGTCTGCCTGTGTGTCTGTGTGTCTGTCTGTCTGTCTGTCTGTGTGTCTGTCTGTGTGTCTGTCTGTCTGTTTGTCTGTCTGTCTGTCTGTCTGTCTGTCTGTCTGTCTGCCTGTTTGTCTGTCTGTTTGTCTATCTGTGTGTCTTTCCGTTTGCCTGGCTGTCTAACGTCTGGCTCACTACTGGTAAGTCTGATCCCCTGTTGGTGTTTATACTTTGGATGACACACAAATTGACGACACAAACCTTTATAACTCGCAGAGCGGTCGGTAGATGCCCATGTTCGTAATCTAAACGTCCTCGGACATCTGTCGGGAAGATTCCCATATAAAACATCTGCTGTGGACCAATCAACGTCTGACTGAGCGCATATAGCCCGACGACTCACCCAGAAGCAGCATGTAATGCGGCCGTGATAAACACACGGTTCGTCCATGGCTCAAATTCAATTTGTTGTACAGCTCTTCCGGTCGAATCCAGTTCATTATACGAAGACTCGAGTGTGAAGTGCAGGCGTGGTCTTCTTACGCGAAGAGAAAAGAATTTCCCTTTCGCCTCATTCACGCCACATGGGACATGCGCTCTTTTTTAGCGCTCGGCAACGGGTCTCGTGATACTTTTTTTTTTGCTGGGCATCAATGTTTCTTCTTTATAGAAAAGGAAAATTGAGAAACGTGAATCAACGCGGGTCAGGCTTGAGCTGATGCTCATGCGCACATTACCAAAATGAATCCGAAACAGTGACGTTGTAGCTGGACGTAAATCCAAAGGGAAATCCCGCTAGAAATCGGTTTTAGTCCGATGGTTCATTCGTGGAAGATGCACCCTCTCCGATACAGAGAAGCAGAAGTGACAAGCATTCTCTGACATAAATGCCTACTTGAGTTTGAGTTTGAGTTTGAGTTTGAGAAAAGTAGGGATCTATTTCCTGGACGATGTCGCATTCCCACTGGAAATCCCTTGTACTGCACTTTCAGCGTGCAGAAGATGTTGACGAAACTGGCAAAAGCATCTTTTGAACAGAGTCGCTTTTTGACTGTCGCAAGAAGGAAGCGGTTGGAGATACCCCAAAACGCATTGGATTTCGGGAAGAGTTTCCCTCGATGGCATGAACAGCACGGGAGTGTTTTTGTTCCCATATAATTAATTGCAGCACTCGTGTGCCGCGGGATTTAAAAGATATATTTGTGTCTGCTTCGTTATTGTTTGAATCGCACTCATTCGCTCAACTGTGTCTTCAACATCACGTCACGATTTCGGACAATTTAAACTGAGTATTATTTCTCAAATGCATCCAAATCTTTCACCAAAACCGCAACGAATAAGAAAGCAACACCTATCCCCACGTTTCAGTCTGATAACGGCCCTCCGACTGCATCTTCTTCACCTCCTCGGCGGCCTCATCCCCACTCATCCCACCCTCCTCCTGGAGAATGCGCTTCAACGCATTCATCACGCCCGTCGGCATCTGCTTGGAATTGCCAGCCACGTAAAAGGCACCGCCCTGCTCGTAGATCCAATTGAACACCTTCCCGGCGGACCGCTTCATCACGTCTTGCACATAGACCTCCAGACACCAAAACCACATTAGTTTGTATTACCGGCTAAACTTTTACGCTAGCTTAGCCTAAATTAGTTAACGAAACAAGAAAAGAATTTGCTTTCAAGTTTTGCTCTTAAACAGAAAGACCGACCGTCGCATTGTCTGTCTGTCTGTCTGTCTGTCTGTCTGTCTGTCTGTCTGTCTGTCTGTCTGTCTGTCTGTCTGTCTGCCTGTCTGCCTGCCTGCCTGCCTGCCTGCCTGCCTGCCTGCCTGCCTGCCTGCCTGCCAGTCTTCACCTTCTCTTCCTGCTCCCGTGAGAAGGCCGGTTCGAACTTCAACAGTCCCTTATCCTGCAGGGCTTGCCACTCCGTTTCAAAGTGGAAATCCTTAGTCCTTTCGCGGCAGCCGAAAAACAGGATAGAATGGCCGACCCCTTCGGCGACCCGATCGAAGATGAAAGATCGGAAGGGCGCCACGCCGGTGCCCGGTCCGACCATCACCACCGGTCGGTCCTCAACCTTATCGAACTTCATAGTACCCTTTCGGACCCATATAGGAATAATGGAGGCTGCGGGCAGGGCTGCGAGCCAAGTGGAGCACACTCCAGTGCGCGGACGTTTGAGTTTGGTCTTGTAGCAGACGACCGCGACGAGGATGTGCATTTCCCCGGGATGGTATTTCGGGGAGCTGGCGATGGAGAAGGAGCGCGGCTTGATGGCAGCGAAGAGGTCGAACAGGTAGGCTATGGGGATTTTTTTCGCCTGAAAGATGAATATAACTGCACTGAAACATTTGGTCATGACAAGGATGTGACATTTCATGGGATTAGCAATTAAAATATACTTTAAAGCGGAACTATAACGGAAGACAGACAGGCCAGACAGACAGGCAGACAGACAGACAGACAGGCAGGCAGGCAGGCAGGCAGGCAGGCAGACAGACAGACAGACAGACAGACAGAGAGACAGAGAGACAGAGAGACAGACAGACCGGTAAACAGGCAGGCAGACAAACAGACAAACAAATGTTTGCACGTTGCCCGCCGTCAGTTCATATACCGTGTCTGAAAAGTCCTGTAAGACCTCCAGCGCAGTACGCTTCGGTCGGAAGCAGTAGCCGTATAAATCGTCGGTCCCAGCAGCTGAAGCAAACTCCTTCAGCCGCTCCCGTTCACGCTCATCCGTCGCAAAGTGCACCAGAAGCTCAAAGAAGGACCTCCGCGGAACGGCTTGAAAGTCCCAGAACTTGGTCGCCGCCTCGCGGACCGTACAGGGATTTCGTAGTACCTTAGAGTCAGGCAGGGCAACATCTTCGTCGTTGACAAACAATCGGATTTTTCGTTCACCATCAAGCTCCAGCAACATCAACAGCTCATCCACGACAGCCGGGAGGTTTTCAGGCAGGACAACAAGAACGTCACCCGGTTCGTATTTGAAGGTGCAGTCAGCGGTGTCGAATTTGATAAAGCGCACGTCTTGTGTATGGTCCAATGCGGTGACCCGTTCGTTCGATAGGATTCGTGCTGAAAGTCACCAAAAGAGTTAAAGAATACTACGACAGGACAGACAGACACAAAGACAGACGGAAAGACAGACCGACAGACAAACAAACACACAGACATAAAGGCAGACGACAAACACAGAGAGACAGACAGAGGGACAGACCGAGAGACAGACAGAGACATAGAGACAGACACAAAGAGAGACAAGGACAGTCATACAGGCAAATAACAGACACACACACAAAAACAGAGAGACAGACAGAGAGACAGAAAAAGGGACAAAATAAACAGGTACCGACCATAAAACGGCGGATCGTCGTCAGTTTTCTCTGCCGTTTCAGCATTCGAGCAATTTTCTGATGTCTCAGTAAGAACATCAATCCTAAACGACGTTATCGGTAGACCTTCATCTGAAAGCATTCCTTCGCCCTCCGGTAAAGGGTAGTTGACCATCAAGTTATCCATCAACTGAGCGATCCAAGGCTCCGCAACTCCATCAATTCCCAATTCATGCTGATCATCCGCATAACCGATTTCCTGTACCAAAAATGGGCTGAACATTTGCAAATCAAGCCCTTTGTCTTTTGAATTAAAATCGCCTCTTTTGATCAAATACTCCGCGTGTACATAAGTCTGTCTGACTGCCTGCCAATTCACCTGCCTACCTAACTCCATTCTGTCTGTCCGTCTGTCTGTCTGTCTGTCTGTCTGTCTGTCTGTCTGCCTGCTTGCCTGCCTGCCTGTCTACCTGTCTGCCAGTCTGCCAGCCTGCCTGCCTGTCTGTCTGTCTGTCTGTCTGTCTGTCTTACTCACCTGGATCGAAGTCGCACCGGTTCCCAATAGCCGACGATTTAATCTCTTGGCAGCAAAGTTAAACTCCATATAGGAAGAGTCACCGAGGCCGAGGACGGCGAACTTCAAATGCGAAAGCGATCCGGCCGGAAGTTCTCGGCGACGCAGCATGAACCGCCAAAACTTGGCCATGTTGTCCGGCGGATCTCCCTGACCGGTGGTGGAGCAGACAAAGACAATGAGAGGGGTCTGTTTGAGCTCCTCCAGGCTGAAGTCATTCATCGCTTTAAGGGTGGTGTTGAAGCGTCGCAGTCGTGCCTGTTTCCGGATGCGTTTGGCTACGTCCGTGGCGGTTCCGGTTTGACTACCGTAGAGGATCACCAGATTTCGGGCCGCCATCTGAAGATGGCGGATTTATAGCAAAAATTTATACCCTCTTAATATAAATATTCACGCAATAATTTACAGTTTTAATATAAATCTATATAAACAAAAAGTATTAGTAATAACAGTGGTAATAATTAAGTTACAGTAGTAATAGTAATAAATTAATTAATAATGACAGTAAATAGTTAAATAAATACGCAGATAAATTGTTAAGAAATATACAAGAATAAATAAAATAAATGATTATTCAGACTGTCCGAGCATCTTTGGCGGAGAAATGTAAATGTTTCATCAATAGTTACAATTTATAATTTTATAATAATTGTACAATAATTTAATAATAAAATGGATTTATAAATAGACACAAATGTATAAATACAGATAAATTAAAAAATAAATACAAATAAAGGTGTAGCCATACAAACAATAATGCATTTTATAAGAAAACACCATGAACCAAGCAGTCAAGATATCAATCAATCATTCATTTATTCATTCGAAAATCCCCTGCAACAATGAGTCAATCAATCAAGCAAGTATTAACCAGTTAACGAAAATAAATCAATTTATCAGCCAATCAATCGACCAATCAATCGACACAACAAAGAGCCTGCAGTGAACAGGCCGTTGTAGATGTAAATCAGGTAATAAATTTCAAAATCGGCTTATAAAAAAACTGTTTAATAATAAGACGAATTGTCAGCAAAGGTAAAAAAAGAAGTATTACATTAGAAAGCCCCGAACATTTGCAAAACGTCGAGAACAACATTACCTTTGAGGCAATCAAGCAATCAATACGCGGAAGCAGGAATTGGATAAACACCTGAAAAAATGATTTCTCCTGACGTTTCTCCCGGTCCAACAGACCCCACAACAGCAACAATTAAACAAAGGAAGAAAATGGGTAATTCCAAATAGTAAAATGTGGAGAAATAAGTGTCTCAGCGAATGGGAAAAAAAGAATGCCGGAAGCGGAAAATTGCGTCATCAACAACTCAACATGATCAGAACGCGTGTAGCCGCGTTGTCATGCAATCAACTAATCAATCGCACCATTCAATTCAACATGATCAGAACACGTGTAGCCGCGCTGTCATGCAATCAACAATCAATCGCACCAATCAATTCAACATGATCAGAACGCGTGTAGCCGCGCTGTCATGCAATCAATCAATCAATCGCACCAATCAATTCAACATGATCAGAACGCGTGTAGCCCCGCTGTCATGCAATCAACCAATCAATCGCATCATTTCCTTCAAATACTGCATGTTCGTTCGGAATACCACCAGTTCCTCTCTAATAACGCGTCGGTTCTTATAAACAGAGCGTTTGTTCTTTCCGCTTCAGCGAACGAACTGTTTCGTCCATCAATCAATCAATCCATACCTTGTACTATAAATTGCAGGAGGATAAGATTAATTTAATTTCTGTTAAAAAAGGTTATTTAGTGACATAATCCCTACGATCAGAATTCAAAAATTCTGATTTATAAAGTTAAAAGCAGTGAAAATGTAAGTTCCAGAATAATTGATCCGTTCAATTGAGCCGTTGGCAAAATCAAGCAATCAATTCTGCCGTTCATGCTCTATCTCAATTTCATGGAATACTGTACCGTATTCCCCCGATCTCAAGGGACACTTTTTTGCCCTACCAGTTAATTTGATCCACCCCGGATCTTATCTGTTCATCACCGTTTGCTTTTGTTTACCTACAATCAATCAATCAACTGATTTAATGCGTCCGTCAAGAAATCCCGCGTAATCAATCAATCAATCGCTGTCAAGTTCCGCATAAATTTCAACCAATCACGACATAGTGAATCCGATTGAACAGTCAACCGATGACTTGAGGGGGTGGGGCTTAACTGTCCCTTG
>LRSR01005073.1:0-41595 GCA_001579985.1 Hypsibius dujardini | reverse complement strand
CAAGTATAAACGTACCGGTACACGGAATCATGATTTCGTTTTTTATCTTTCATCTGAATTGACGGTCCGAATACAGTATGAGGTCAGGGCACTGGAATGGGCCACTTGACTTTCCCGTACCCTGGAATGGGCCACCGGGCGGCAGGGGGCGCTCTGTCGCAAATTAATCAAAAACAGATAGGTCACTGCGTGGTCAGCGACCTCTACAATGGAATTTCTCCAATCGTCCAATGGAGCTTTTTATTTCTCTTTTTTAAGCATGTTCCCGCAATTTTTTTCTAATCTGATACGCATTCCACCAGATTATCGATTATTCTCTGTCGCTTAAAACCTTAATGATAGCCAAAACTTTGTGTGAAAGTTCTGATTCCCGGGTGGCCCATTCCAGGGTACGGGAAAAACAATTGGCCCATTCCAGTGCCCTTACCTCATAGTTTATAACAAAACCATTTTTTCAGTATACAATATGGTGCGATACTGGAATAAATTGTGTTGTACCCCTGTTTTACATTTTAACACATGCTTTTCGCTATTTTATCTAAATCTGTATTACCAATAATAATGCGAACGAACGCCGACTGTCTCTAATAAAATTACTTGTAAATATATCATCATACGCAATCGTGTACAATCATCATGTGCAATCATTATTACAGGATGGAACGAGGAACGATCCTACATTGTACGAGTATTATTTCATTCAATGCCTTGGCGCAGACCCTCGGTGATGTCACTAGGATAGGAGTTCTCAAGAGCAGCAACCAGACTTAATCTGGAACGCAGTATCCGCCTACCAAAGGGCCCAATCATTCAAATGGAAATTCAAATAATTCGTACATGTAGCCGTACGCCGATATAAATACGCTACGATGGCGATTTTAAAGCGACTCTAAACAATATTTATTTACAAGTTCTTGCTAAATGGGGTACCCACACATCAGTCATTCAACTATTCGTATTGATACTTGCTCCGCAAAAATTGGGAAGCATAGAAGTAAAGCACCATCGCTTTACAGTTCAAGGCTACGTCGAGTCGTGTGTGGTTATTCTATACATAAAGAGCTGCCTTAGTATGGAGCTGAACTTGACATTATTGGCTAACGATGCCTCAGAGGAGCTCGCAGGAACGGGCAACGTCTCACAACACGCCTGGATCCGCGCGTACAAGCAAGCTTCCGGCCTCGTCTGTGCGGCAGTCGGCATAGCGGGAACAATTGGTTCGATTTTACTCATGATCCTAATTTGCCGACAGCGGCGAGAACTTCGTTCGTCCATCGACCAACTCTACATCAACATCGCAGTGACGACGCTCGTTTTCAGTGTGGTATCCTGCCCGCTGCATGCCTACACCGCCATCGTCGGACGGTCCAACTTCCTGGCCACGTCCCGGTACGCGGGGCTCTGTCAAGCAGCTGGTTTCATCTACCGGGAGATAATTGCCGTGGACTTCCTCATCCACGCATCCATAGCACTCCATCGCTTTTTCATCGTGGTGGTCACCGTTAATCGGTTCCCTTGGCTGAGATCCCGTGTCTGTGCAGGTAAAAGGAAATACTAGGTACAATATATAGTACAGTAAAATACGCTAGAAGCTGTTCTTGCTCATCACGCAAGTTTTGTTGTTTATTTCATTTAATAATGCAGGCAAATTGTTTGCGTTCTCTGGTATGCCATGCTGAATAGCAATGATAAGAGCCTGTATTGGGTGTTTCTGTTCCTTTTCTATTTTGTTCCCCCTTGTTCTGGTTCAATTCTATTCATCGGCAATTATCTGTGCAGTTTCCCTTTCCGATTTAAAATGTTTTCTCTACCTCATTCCCCTGTTTGCTTCCATTCGATTTTCTAATTGTGGCAACTCTGTGCTACATAGATCTGTTTGTTAGCATTCTGTTAATAAATTCAGCAAGCAGTTTAATGACTCGTTTTAGATTAACCCGATTGAGGACTATGTAGATTGATCGATTCTACAGTTCAAGTCCCATTTTAGACGTCACTATAATTAGTCATACGCTTAACTGCTTGATTTCTCTTCCGAGTCAACCCCTGTTCCTTAATTTTTCGATACTGTCTCGTGTATGCGGTTAAAATGTATGGTCTTGAATATACAATAACTGTTCTTCAATACTCGATAAATCTTTTGCTGTGAGTGTTGCAACACATATTATTTTGTCCCGCAATACATGCTTTGCTCCATTTTATAGCCGTTTTGGCTACATGTATGTTGTTCGTAATGTGTTCGTTCATTTGTTTGGCCTATTATAGGTGAACTACGCCTTTGTAAAACCGTTGCTAATATTATTTATAATTTTGTCAAGGGATTTTTGTGATCACGCCCTGGTTGGTGGCGGCGGTGGTTCTCGTGTTTCCCCTGTTCGGATTGGGTGTCAAGTACGGCTACACCCACCAGTTCGACCGGTGCGCCTTTACCTATACATCCAGCAGTTCCTTGGTGTACTTCCGCTTTTGCATGATCTTCTTCACGTTCGTGGCGCTGACAGTCAACGTGGCCTGCTACTCGGCCATTCTCGTCAAACTAATACTCACGCGCCGTCGTCAGATGCGGATCGTTCCGCGCTGGCAGGCCCGACTAGTCTCGCGCTACCAGATGGAACGGGAACGGACCGTGACAAAGACGGCCTTCGCTATGTGCCTGGTCTTCATGGTGTGCGCTCTGCCGCCGGGAATCTTTAGTCTTTCCGCCAGCGTCCGAGACCTCGAATCGCCGCTGTTCCGTGCGCTCATCATACTCTCCTCGATCGGTGAGTACCGTACATTCGTGGCTCTCTCCAACCAATGGGCCTTTGAAACTCTGATGGCTTAACCCCTACCCTACGGTATATGTGCTGCCTCAGGTTCTGTGACTAGTGCATAGATGATCATCCTAACGACCCCGGGATTAAGGACCACCTTCATTGATTGCATTAAGCGCAGACATCCCACTGCTGATACGCGTAACCATGAGATGGTCAACATGACCAACCGCACTCGTCATATCCAACTGTAACCAACATACTGCTACCGACATGAACGAAAGTAAAATGCACTCTTTTTGCTCCCGCTCCGTATTTAGGAAGCGTTCTTGACGTTTGCTCGGGTCCCGAACTAATGCAAACACCAATTGAGTCTCACGCATGAAGGTTTCGTGACTGAAACTTGCGTACCAAGAGTCCGCGGCCTAGTCCTCATCAGCTCATTATCTTGTCATGTCTTGTCGATCTACGACGGGGGTGTGCCGTTCCCACACAGTAAGAATTCTAGTAAGAATTGGGTATATGAGACCAAACAGAGTAAATGGGTCCCTAAAGGGCTCCGAGTCTTACGTTAGGACGGTTCGATGGTACGATGGTATGAAAAGTTTCGTGTTACGATAACCCGATGGCGCGAAGAGTCCGGTCATAAGAAGGGGTTTCGTGGTAGGACGATTTTGCTGGTACTCTGGGTTCAGCGCTACGAATGGTCGGTCAGTGAACGAAGCATTCCATGAGCCAAAAGCTCGGTTACGTACGATTGATCAATCAAGCCCATACCAAATGAAATTGATAGGCTACAAAATGGCAGTCGATGCTTATCGAAAAACTGTAATGCATAAAAGTACAGGTCGTTTTCATTGATGCTCTTAAACGCATTCACACCATAGGAACCATCGTACCAACTGGAAAATAAAGCTAGTACCTGTTATAGCACCACAGGATCTTTAAAGTTGTCCCTATATATTCAATTCTTTCCGAACTTTGTATACATTGGAATAAACTTGTTTGCCCCTGTCCCATCCGGAGTTCAATTTCAATCGATTGGGAATTCAGCCAGTTATTGGGCAGTGCTCAGAGGATCGATTGAGCCATCAGCGAATCATTGAAAACTACGCTATCACTCTCAGTCCCTTTCCGAAAGTGCTCATAACTCCGCCCAGTCGTTTCTGAAGAATATTTTGCTGATGTAAAACGATTCCAAATTGAACTTTCGACGGCATACGAAACTTTTCAAAACACGTTTAGTTTGATATGTATGCTGAGTTCTATTATCATGTTGGAATTGCTACTGACTGATGTTAGGCCAGCAGCAAACGGCGTGGCTCGAATTAGGAACGGAGTTCCGGTTCGCGAAAGTTCCCGGCCGGACACCGCGTACGAACTGGACCAATACGCCAAAGCTTCAGCGAATCAAAGAGCAGCCAAATGTCATCGGAAATTAGAGCGGACCTTGGAACAACGCTGCACGCGGAGCGCCAAAAGGAACCATAGAGAACGATCGTTCTCGAACCTTCCTGCAAAGGAGCACTAAACATGGCAGGCTCCTTTCCAAGTGCGTCATACCATTACCGACCAAGAAGTTCCTGTAATTTGGGGGGGGAGGGAGGGGTTGATTTTCCTTTGACTATCTGCCCCGCGGAGCATTGAAAAACGGTCAGCACATGCCCCCCTTTGTGGTTTGCTGTCTGCGCATTGGATGAAGGCCCACTAAATGCAACAAGCAGCCACACGTAGGTGTATTCTGGAAATGATAAATAATGCCACAACTGCGAAGTTGATAACGCTGTGCTGCTACATGTACGTGTATGCGTTGATAGCCCTTGCAAGCAACACACATCCATCATGGGGTCCGCACGACGCAGTAGTAATTCCAATTCCAAAATTCTGACGAGAGAGCACCTAGAGCTAGAGCATTAAGATTTTGGACAGTCCTGTCAGTCATGTGCAAAGGTTAAGTTGGTCGAGTACCACTGGCAACTACTAGCAAGAGTCAGGCAAGAGGCGATGACATCAGGCAAGGTGGAATGAGGCCTTATTTTTTCATAACTACAGATTTAGATTTTCTTAAGCGTAGGATTAGCAGAAGCAAACCTTTTGAAAAAGCACTCACAAATTTTTAACTACCCGGTTCTGTCTGCAAAGCGTTTAACGAGTATAATTCTACGAACTATGAATTCTTTATGCAATCTTGTCGGTCTTCTTGATACCGCATAAATGCCGTGCGTCGTCAATCAAAAATCTAAATAAAAAGATTTGACTGCAGTTAAATACAGAATGCATGCATATAGTGTCGCTTGTCTGGTTGTCTCTCTGTATGTCTGTCTGTATTTCTGTCTGTATACATATCCATTTGACAACTTACTTATACCAGACGAAAGTAACTGGAATAGTGCCAAAGTGCCAAAGAGAATGAGCGTCAAAGGTCCACAGGAAAGGCGGAAAGTCCAGCAGTTCCAACAACATCAAACAGTCCACGAACAGGACAGATAATGCGCATGGCGCCATGTCTCTCCACGAACGTCCGTTACGTTTCACCACACAAAAAACCAACCAACCCACAGAATTGAGGATGCCTGTGGTGTAACCGCCAAGCATTGCGGTAAGCGGAAAAAGAGTTGCAGTAATTTTAATATGGAAAATGCTTCACAAAGCGACAGGGGCAGATTCACGTACCGACAGTCACATTGGCTAGCATGTTGTAGCCATAGTCAAAGTGGACGAATGCAAGGTAGTGAACGTGATAGACGAAGAAGGTCAGGCAGGCCGCCCCCGGTACCAGCCACTTCCAGGCCTGATCGCTCCCAATCATCCTGCATAAAAAGTTCATAATAGGAACGCCCGAATAACAGACAGCCAGACGGACGGGCAGACAGACAGAGAGACAGAGAGACAGGCAGGCAGGCAGGCAGGCAGCAAACAGACAGACAGACAAACAGACAGTCAGACAAAAAGCTCTTTCCTCAGCAGAGACGAACCTCAATATGAAAGTATAAAAAGAGAAGAGAACTCCAGCTAAAGCTCCGAAGTAGTCCATTTTCTGAGAAAAGAGACCAAGAATAAAGAGACGGAACCGGATTCAGGAAAATGTGATTTCTTCACACTTCACAGACCTCTGTGAATGGGAAGTCGCGGGTATGAAAGACAGCGCTCCAAAACCAAGCGTTCATTGAGATCTGAAAAGTGAAATCGTTTTAATGAAGAAAAAAATGCAAAGTACGGTAAATTCATTTGTCCACAAAAATGCAGTACCGGTATTGAAGACTGACCAGTGCGTAACTATACCACAGCCGGTATGTCGGTGCATCACGGGGTACTCTTTGGACGATCTTTTGGAGCATGAAGAAGTGAGCGAGTCCGTTGAAGACGGAGAAGAGCGCCGACGCCGGTTCTTGTATTCCGAAGAGTCGGACAAATGGCCACTGAGAAAAAGTTAAGGATAATGACGACACGAACCGAATGTAGAAACATAAAACAGCTTTATCGTAACTTTTGAAACGAACATACAGTGACGTCTCAATAAGGGGCAAGTGATCAATCAACCCATATCTCATATATGACAATTTGCGAAACAAAATTCACACCAATCTATCAATCAATCATTCGCCTTTGCAAAAAACCCACCTTGCCGTAGAATTGCGGCACCGCTCGGTCGTTCTTTTGAAAAATCTCCACCACCTCCCACATACACGAGTATTTACACTCGTCCTCACATTCCCACACCAGCAGTTTCAAATACCACGGTTGATTGCGACTCCAATCGTCATTCGGGAGATCGATCGTGCTCTGAGGAGCTGCCTTGGCTGGGCATTTCCGCCAGAAACACTGTGACAGGCAATTCCGAAACGCCTCACTCCGATCACCTACCGAGCCATACACGCAGCTTGTCAATGTGAGGCAAAAGAACGAGAGGATCAACAGAAAGAATACCGAAGAATCCATAGTAAAAAAACAAAGTAAAAAACTACAACAAATCTGATGCTGTGATCCACGCGGGACACCATAAGTCAATTTATAATATGGCAAGCTGTTCGGTTCAATTTCATAGGACTAAAATTGGAGCCTCGGCGCCAGCAGAAGAGATCTTTTTGTTTTACTATGCGGTCGTGCAAATCTGAGCGTTTCGAAGTCAAAAAAGGTATATGCAAAGTAAAGAGAAAGTAGAGTGTGCTGAAACACAGTGAAGAACTCAGAAAGGAATGCTTCCGGCAGCTTGTGTAGTCTGCCACACCACGAAACTGTCTTGCCGTGCATAAACAAGGGGGCGTTGAAGGGCCACCCCACAATCACCCTCAACCAGAGATGGGCAACTCCGGATCCGGAGTTTGGAGTTTTTCAACTCCATCAGCTCTACGCCGGAGTTTTTAGCCGGAGTTGGAGTTGAAACAGCTGGAGTTGGAGTTGATCTGCGCGGAGTGGGATTGTATGTTTTATCGAATTTGTGGCGTTGAGATTTCATTTGATTGGTTTATTGTGAAAAAATCAAACGTGGCCCACTAGGCCATAGGCCATGCGCGTTGCCCGGCTCAGCAACGGACTGTAGTCTCTTCTCTGTTCTACCGCGAGGAGCTGAAGCAGGATATCGCCTTGCCAGCTGTGGGAACTAGTCCAATTTCTTATCGGAAGAATTATGTGAAATTTTCTCGATTAAGAAGGGCTGTGATTTGAGTTTTTACGGCCCCGCCGATATTGAACGCACTTTCAATTTGTCTGATATTATTCTTTCTGAACGTCGTCAGCGAACGACCGAAGCAAATTTCGAGAATCTCCTGATGTGTCGTGTGAACGGTGAGTAAAAATAAAAATGTAATTTCATGTTTTTTATTAGGTATATTTGACGGGTGGAGTCGGAGTGGAGTTGAAGTGGAGTTGGAGTGGGTTCTTGTGGGAAAAGAGTGGAGTTGGAGTTGGGAAAGGAGTTGGAGTGGAGTTGGAGTTTGTTTTACCGGAGTTGCCCATCTCTGCCCACAACCTCATCCGGTTCGATTCTCCCGATGGCCCTAATAACACGACTAGGCGCCCATCCTATGAGGCCTTAAAGGCTAGCCCGGGTTTTGAACGACCGGTCACAATGTGTACATACGGTGGGCCAAGCCCTACAAATAGAAATATTTCATCGCGGAAAAAACTTACTTAGTTTTTGCGCCCATTTAAGAGTGCGCTCTCAAGTGCCCACCGTCCGACAACCATGTCCGCCTTCCTCGCTCCCGATCAAAATGACTTTCTCATCGAGTCCAAATTCAAGGCCAGCGACCCGCCCGAGATTTACCAGTTCCGCGGACTGCCTGCGGATGCCAAAGACCAACGGCATCTTCTAATGGTCAGCAATTTCATCAATGGCTCTTCCAACTTCCCCAGCCTTATCGTAAGTTTCCCTTGCCCGTACTATTCCTTGCTCGGCAGAAAAGTTGCTTACATTTTTAAAGAGCTTCGATGGGGCCATCTTGCGGAAGGACGACATCAAGGAATGGACATCGAAAAAGAGTGAGTATTTGCGACATCGCGGAAGACCGTTTTGGATTGAAGTTGTTTCCTTCATCCAGACCCCGGGATGTCCGGAGCCTTGCAACGCTTCATTATTCGGACCTCCGTGGAGAATTGGACGGCGGTGACGTGTTGGGGGCCGGTGGGGCAGTTGAATGAAATGACGGAGGATCTTCATGTGGGTGATTCCGGTGAGTCATCGGTTGATTGTTGATTGACAATAAAATATTTCTGTGATCAGCTGTTGAGTGAGTGAGTGATTGATTGATTGATTGATTGATTGATTGATTGATTGATCACTGCGAATCGTGACGTAGCCCGTCGGCCAATGCCACCGCCAACTCTACGTTGGTTTGTTTAGGCTTCAGTAAGGATCAGCGTTGTCGTTCCATTAGTCCTTTTTTGCAGTGTCGATTCGGAATGTGCGACCGAAATCGCTTCCGGAACCGGTGAATAGCGAGGAGAATGCCGATGGCGTGAGGAAATTCGATGTGCGGTCTTATTTGCCGCCTTTGCCCAGGTCAGTCATTTTGTGATTGATAAATTTGCCGTTGTTCCAGGGCTGTTTGTTTGATCGTTTGATTGAAGAATCATTAGTCTATTAGTTTACTTTTTCTTGTTCGCGAGAGATGAGTTTGTGCGATGTGGAATAGTTGGCGCGGATTGGTTGGACATGTATGTAATTTGGCAGTCGACGAGGCCTTTATTGCTTTTCAGTGACACGATTTATGACCTCGACATGAACAACAACGGCCAGATCAACACTTTGTTCCGTCAAGACTCGCGACCGGAAATTCTGGCCATCACTCGAGCTCCTCCGTTGATCGGCTCGGGGAACGTTTTTCCGTTGGGCTTGTTGGAGACGATGCTGGCGTCGTTGGTTGGGAAAGGTGTCAATTTGATCGGAATCGTCAAAGAGGTATATATTTTAGATATTTTGCCAGCTAAAACTGTATGTCTGGTTGTCTGTCTGCCTGACTGCCTGTCTTTCTGTCTGTCTGCCGGTAAGGCAATTTGCACGCCCGCCTGTCTGTTTGTCTGTTAATGTACTTATCTGCATAGTGCATGCTGCATTACTTCTTCGTTTCTGTATCTGCCTTTTCTCACTGATGTACTGTTTGCCTGCCTTTGTGTAATAAGTCGTTTTTTCCGTGTTTGTGTGCTGTCATTTCATTGTTTCACTGTTTCTGTCTGCTTAGTACATTGTACGCAATAACTATAAAAGTAGATGTATTACCTTCCCGTTCTGCAACTCTGCGAAAACAGAAGGGTCGTGCGACAGTGCTCGACACGAAGTACGGCAGCCGGGTGCACAAGATGACGGTACGGTTGTTCGATCAGGACTGCTCAGGACTTAACATTACCCTGTAAGTCATGTTAAAATTGGCTGGGAAATCGAGATTAAATTTTTGTAAAATTGGATGCGCTTAATTTTCCTGACTGCTTTGCGTAGGTGGGGCGAGGAGCATACGTTCATGGCCGGCCGATTCATCTCCTTCCAGACCACGGTGCTTCTGTCGGAAGTGCGGATCTCCAAGGATTCTCGAACCGGTCTCCCGTCTCTCGCATCCACCGGAAAAACCCTCATTACTGCGTATCCGCGTAGGCTTGTTACGGTCATGATATTCATTGACTTGGCTATTCCTATACGTTCCTGACCACTAGTCCGCCCATCCATCTGTCTGACTTGCGATCTGTCTGCCCTGTCTATCTGTCCGTTTGTTTATCTGCTTCTTTGTCTTTCTGTCTGTCTGTCTGTCTGTCTGCCTGCCTGTCTGTCTGTCTGTCTGTCTGTCTGTCTGCCTGTTCATAAGTCTGACTGACTGGTCTTTCTGATCACCTAGTGTCAGGTGTCATTTCGTGATGGGGGCGATGTTAATTTTCAGACTTACCGGCTGCCGTCACTCTCACCAGTTTTCTCACCGCATTGGATCTGTCGAAGTATCGACCTGTCGTTCCCGGTTGGTACTGTCGTTTTTTGTACTCTGTTTCCAAATCGAAATTGTTCCTACTTTTTAACATGCAGCAATTGCAACCTTAAACCGTGTCAGTTGTCGAGCTGTCCGTGAAGTAAGACTGCCTCCCGGAAGCGGACTCGTAATTTGCAACTTTCATGTCTTATGATGGGTGATTTATTTTTAGGCAATGCAAAGTCAGTCAGCCTGTTCTGGACTGCTCTTCGCCGGACGCGCCGCCTGTTATCTCACGGCCTTCAACCTGGACGGCCCACTGGAGCGTCTCATCACGTTCCGCTGGTGAGCTCTCTAGTCATCTTTACCACCCTTTTCAATCCATAATTCTACCGCATAGTAATGGCTCACCGGCTGCATTATATTTTTCAGTGAGACTTGTCACGTGAAAGTGCCGTTCCCGTTTCCGCAAACTCGCAACTGCTGCAGCAACAGCTTCTGCCCGCAGCTATACCAGGCTGTGCAGCCGTCCTTTGACATTCTCTGCAACTTCACTGACGGTTCAGGCACACTGTCGAATGTCCGGCTGACGGGAGCGCTAGCCGAATCTGCCGTCGGGATGACGGTAAGTTCACCTCTGTTCAATAGAGTTAAGGTAGGCAGGCAGACAGGCAGGCAGACACAGGCAGACGCACAGCTTTATCTTTCTTTAATTTCTAGGTTGAAGAGTTTTTGAACCTTTCCATGGCAGCTCGTGAGTCTCTGAAGTGGGACAAGTTATTTGAGGTCGTAGACATCGCCGTAACGGTAGGTCCTAATATAACGAATTTTCATCCTTTCGATATTCTAATTTAATACCGATGGCCCAGGTAATACATGTATGCGTGTATACCTTTTTTCATACAGGTTACGGTTTCAGAAGTTGACCTCTTCAAGAAGACCCTCGAACTGATTGACTTGATATTCCTCTGATGGAATCCTTCTCATTTTCCTCCCCTCTACCCGCAGGTTCACTTTCGGTTGTTTTCGTACATATATTCTATTTTTTACTTAATTTTTTGAATTTTTGTTCTTTTACCTCGACGTTGGTGTTCTCCCCGGCATCTCAGATTTTTATATATTTTTTCAGAAAGCCCCTTTAGGCTAAACTGAATTAGTTTTATCTCCAATTGGACGTAATCCGGTTAGGGTGCTTTTTTGTGCATTTTGTTCTCTCTTCAAGATGGAAGACATGGCAAGTTCTATTGTGCGGAGCGGCACACGCATATTACACATGAAACCGCGTGTTGATTAGCAATAAAAGTAGAAGTTGTTTACAGTCAAATGTCTGTGCAGGCTAAGACATATACTGAACCTTGGTATGAGAAAAATAAGCCAAATATAACAGTATATTATATGTAGAGACGGGAAGGGCAGCAGATGATTAGGAAGTTTCGGCGACAGTGAAAATAAATTTTCCAGCAGCAACACAGCAGAAGTGGGCTAAAATTATCAATGAAAAATGAAGTAATCAAGCGCAAACTGTTATTATTAAAAAGCTCTCAAGAGCGGGAAAATATATTTGGCACTATTTTTCAGCTTTGCGTCCGGTTTTTCATCCGTTTTTGCGGTTACTCGTCGGGGGCCTTTGAACCTTTGTGTCTTGTGTTTCAGTGCAGATTGAGTCAAAGTCCGAGTCATGATATAGGCGAGATGTGATTAGAGAGCTCTGGAACCACGAGAAACCGTTAAGGCCGGTTTACGGGCGATCGACATAGGTCGACAGGAGCAGATATTAGAGACGGTGAGGCACTAGATGCTTCCGGTGTGTTATACAGTAGTGTTTACCGATATTGCCACCATTTGTTCTTCATGTTGGTGAGGCTGTTGTCGATTTCGGGCATGTAGCCTTTCCGGAAGCCCACGCAGTTCTGCACGTCCTTGTAGTAGGAGCAGACTTGGCGGGGCGCTTGGCGGTGTCGGCGTTGAATCTGACAGCAAAGGCCACGAACCTGATCGCACTCCATGCTTTGGCGACAGTCATCATCTGCATATCAGAGGAATGATATAAACATGGTAAGGTGATTTGTTTGTTTGTCTGTCAGTCTGTCTGTCAGTCTGTCTGTCTGTCTGTCTGTCTGTCTGTCTGTCTGTCTGTCTGTCTGTCTGTCTCTGTCTCTGTCTATCTGTCTGTTTCTCTGTCTGTCTGTTTGTCTGTCTGTATACCTGTCTGCTAGTATACTAAATGTATGTCTATCTATCTGGGGCTGTTTGGTTTTTTGAGTTCTTGATCTTATTTCTGTTTGTCTGACTCCTGCCTAGCTTTTTTGGTAGACGTACAGTACTGCTTGCGCGAGATGTCACGATTCTTAGGTTGACAAGTTTTGAACCCCCGCGCTCCGGCAGTCAATACGCATTCCAGACCGGACCCACAATTTGCGTCCTGTTTGCAGGCAGTACCCTCATTTGGATTAGGAATGCATGTCCCCAGTTGAACGGGTGCTAGAGAGGGTGAATGCAAGAAATATGCAAAATTAATCAGAAAGGCCAGGAAATCGCTCCCACTTTGGCACTCGAATAGCCCGCAGTCATGAAGTTTTCATGAGGTTTTCAACAAGATTGCTCGCAAGCGACCAAAGGACAAATACAAGGTCACACAATCACGACTTACTTTTCTTGCTTTCCGGTTCCGGAGTCTTGCAAACCATTGCCTCGCAGCAACCATCATCGTTCCGGCACGCGAGACCTTTGCAGTTCTGGGCCTGTTGCTGCTCTTGCAAGCTTGGCGGATCTTCCTGAAATGGTATAATAAAAACTTCATTATAACCAAGACTTTTTCTTCGAAGTTCATTTAATAACCGTCCTGTTAAATCTTGTACGCAGAATATGCCGCATAAACTTAATTAATTGTAAGAACTAATTAACAGACCACGGAATTGAGGAATGGATAGTCAAGCAGACAGGTATGCGAGCAGCCATGCGGGCAGACAAAACAACAGACTGACAAACAGGCATGTAGGCAAGCCGGCAGGCAGACAGAGAGACAGACAGACATATACTGAATCATCGTCGCTTTTGACGAACCGCCACACCCCGATCGTTAACAAAACGTCTTTCAACTAGCTGCCCTACTCTTGACTCCAATCTTCGTGCAGGCATCAAAGGCTTCCGGCTATATGTACAGGCAGGCGGAAGCTGGTAAACTCTTGAGCCCAAACAAGCCAATTAAATAGACCTTGTCGGCTTTCTCGCAATATCTCTCCCTCAACCAGGCAGGACTGATCGATTGTGCTTCCAGTTCGTCGTCATCTTACTCGCTACTCTCTCCTTATCTCTATATAGTATAGTGAGGAGATAGTCCCTAGAGGAGAGACCGGAAAGACAAGTTACTACTCTGTTGATTGCTGATGCGCTCTTCGCCAAAAAAACTTCCTCCCAACTAACTGATGATGGGCAGGAGATATGGGTCCACGAAATTGGCGCGTAATCAAAAGCTGACAGACGAAATCAAATTGTGGGATAGTTGTGTCGATAGGCGATGACGTCTGTCTTATGATCGACTGTATTTTCAACTATAGAAAAAGATATTGACTATATATATCGAATCTGTGAAAAGTTGCTATCACTATTGTCAAACACTTCGAATGCCATGGTTTAACTTAGCATGCACAAATTGTTATTATTATGATTTATATTAAATACTATTCGGCAAGTTTTCATAGAATATGAATTGGCAAGGATCAATATGTTAGCTACTTTTCTGGATGATTTACAATGCGTGGTCTCTATAAATTCCATTGCATCGAATTAAATTTTACGTTCAAACAGGATCACTCAGCCTCGCTGAACCATTCCCATATACTTTTGCTTAACTGTTTTTAAAATTTCTTCGTACTACTGTGTACAAACAAACACTTATTTCCTTAGGAATGTCCTTATTAGATTCGATTTTGCTCGACTTCAACAAAAATTGCGAAGAGTTTTCTACTATTGCTATACTGTTCTCCAGCAGCATGCGTACTTTATTTTGGTACCGAAGACACGAGAGGAACTGTAAAATTACTTGAAATCTAAACACGCACACAAATGCTCTTGACATCGAATAAAGATTTCTGCTCCCGATTGTTTACTGGTTGTTAATCAACCCATTCCATGTTCCTAAATTTTCTCTAATTTAACAAAGTTTTAATATTTCACGAGCATTGCAGAATACAGAGTAAGACAAAAAATAACAGTATTCCTATATTAATCAATCAAATTAATATGTCTATAGTACTGTAATGCTCTGTAAAAATTCAACTAACTCGTAAACCCTATTCGAACTATAAAACTTACGAAGGTCATAACAAACAGTGGAATTGGATTCGGATGACTCTCCATGTACATGTACATCTACTGAACGTCTTGTATATTACGTATGGTCATCGCAAATCTCAATGGCGACCTCGTATGTCTCTCGCCTTTTCCTAGCAAATTACATTACCGACGGAAAAAACCCACCATCGTCATCATCATCTATTTTTAAACATGCGATAACAAAGCACTTAATCCCAAGAAAGGCCCTCAAACTTCTCTCTCCCCCAAAAAACAAAACAAATTTTCTCCTCCACTACTGCGGAAGCCGTCAAAATTAGCCGTAACCCGCGGCCTTTAATGCAACATACCTACGTCAGAGCGTCGGTCATCGCAACACACAAGAGGAAAGAAGGGAACCGCGACATTGAAATTGCTAGTGCAAATTCGTCAAGCATACTACCACCACATCAGCAAAGAGAGTGTGTTCACAGTCAATCTAGCATCTCTAATCGAATAAACCTCATATTACCCCGCTTGCTTTAGCCTAACGGGCAAACGCGGGACGGCCGGGAGAAGGAGAACCCATACGTAATTATCCCACCACCACCCAACTGGGAGGAAAAAAACACAGACATGACCTCAATGATTTGCTCGGTCGAGCAGAAACGGCAAAATGCTGCAATTTTCCCAGATCTCGCTCCTTTCTCTCTCTCTTCATTATTTTGCAAATTGAAAAAGCGGGACTTATAGACAAACGCCAGTCCCTGATCAGACCCGACAAATTGGTTTGCCAGTCAAGCGGAACACACAACGTACACACAACAAAAACATCCATGTAAATCGGCAAGATCAGGCTGTTTCCGGGTCCAGGAAATTGGACTGGAGGGATCAGGAAGGGGTATATGTTGGTAACCCGGTATTGTGACGTAGGGAAAAAACAGTGTGCCTCCACACGGGGTTGTTCCATCATTTCCGGGGATTTTGATGACACAAGTAAGCATCCAACTACGCGAGGGACCCCGATCATCATTGCATTGGTCGGACGGACGCGGGTAATCCGGTTTAAAGTTTGTGTGTGACGTCAACGTGAAATGGCCTGTCCAGACGCTCTCTCTCTCTCTAGGGTAATATGTCATGTATCGAGTATGCACAATTAAGGTCGTGCGGTACGAGTACTGATTGCGACTGCCGCAAGCGCCAAAGGCCAATTGCTGATTTGCGTATAGAGAAAATGTGTGTATGTTAATAAATAAGGCTTGTATGATGGGGGTGCTGGACCGCGTGCCGGGCCTCCTGGAGGCGCTATTCGAATTGGGAATGTGATGTCTGTGTATGTGTCAATTGGAAAAGTGAAAAGTCTCAAAGACGAGTTTTTTGGTTGAGTGTGATTTTTCTGCCCGGCAAGGAGGAAGATCTTTCTCGGAATTTCTGTATAAAGATTGAGTTGAGCTTTAGGTAGAAGCATAATTAGACTCCGCGGGATGTTGTTAGTCTGTTCTACTAGAGCATTCGTCCGTTCAAATGTGTATGGCGACCCACCGCGAGAGGGACGGGGAGCAAGAACCTCTCGTTATAACAAGGGCGTGTTCTTGCGTTAATAAGCGCAGGAAAGACTGGTTACATGAGTTACCCTTTTAATTGCAATTTGTATACCTTTGCTTTCTATACATGTGAATATATTTTGTGAGCATCGCTACAGTAATCCTACATACACCTTCTTATACCATAATCATCCCATTTTCCTAAATAATGTAAATTTTAAAAGTCGAAATTGTATTTGTGTTTGCCATTTAGTTTAGTTTTATCTGCGCTTACTTTGATCCAAGTTATTAGAAATCTCAACTGGAAGTCTCAATTCATTAAGGATGCTATTACAAGAATTAACTTTAATTAAGATTCGTAAAATACAACCGTATCTTTGAACGACCAAATGTTAACTAAAACGGAAACATTCTCTATTGAGTTCGTAAAATATACAATATAAAAATACTACTCTCGTGATTCTCATTTCATTGTTCGCTCGTTATCTAATATTCAAAAGTATTTTGTACCGAAATGGTAATTTGAGCACTGACAAATTGAAGTTGAAAGTTGAATACAAGTTGAAGAGGATGGTGTCAGTAATAAAACGGGATGTGACAGGAGGTGAAAAGAGTGACCGGGAGAAGGCGGTGAGCATAGCCGTTTGGTTTTCATATTTCATACTGTAGAGAGTACATATAACGAACGTATACATACATGTCACATGAAAATACGCTTCAATGCCACAAATCCAACAATATAAGGAAGCAACTAGCAACTAGGATTTCTTTGACAATTTTTTCTATCACAGTGTTTTCGTTTTGATTGGATGATGCAAAACAAAATTGGTTTTCCGAGGTGTAAATTGTAAGCAAATTAAAAGTGGAGTAATGTGAATTGTGAACTGTTGATACAAGCAGGCTGTGTTTTCTTGGCATTTTTTCATCAGTACAGTATCACACGACACAAATTAGTCTCGGGACGGGGGGGGGGGAATTCTTTTTGTGCAGTCGAAGCCGAATTTTGTTATCCCAATGGTTAATAAAGATATTCTTAAAAACATTTAAGGTACGCAGAAGTCAGTAATCCGTGCAGCACTCGACCATCATGGGCGTTTCCTTCTCTCTAATACGCATAGATAGTGAGTCAGGGTCTCTAAATAAGTTTAGCATTGCCAATCTGAAAGCTGGAGAAAGTACCCACCCAGTCGCTCGAAAGAATTTCAGCGAATATTTAAGCACGAAATGTGCATAGTTGTTGATTGTAGAGTGGATTGACGCACAAGGAAGCTGCACAAATCTTCGTTGAAAAATTGCTTTATGCTTTATGCGAGGGAGGTATTAGCTATTAGTATGCGTGAGCTCTGCATAAACAGAAAAGCAACTTTCTGTATGTGCAACGAAAATTGAGAGGTGCAACACATTTTTAATCGAGAATTTGCGGATGTCAATCAGCACGTCCCATAAATGCCTCTATTGAAAAAGGAGGTAACCGTATAAGCATACTCGGATAATTAACCTATCTGATCGCGTGAAAGGGGAAGAATGCCGCATCAATCACACCCCTCAAACAACAACAAAATCGTGGCACCTGCGACACTTTAAATAAAACACGCCGAAAGACCGCAACACTTTCCGTGATGAGAGATGTCCTGCAATCGATGTGTGCACGACGCGTGTACCGTCACACGTCAAACTCGGGAATTCTCGAGCAGGTAAAGGTGGGATACTCCCTTAATTGTATATGATGGCAGTCAATGTCTCAGACGTCAGCTGTGTCACTGTGAGGCGGCAGTTTAAAATGGGGAAGCAAATATGATCCCGAAGAGGTCATTCAAGCGAGTTACACACATGCATATACCGGGGAAAAGATTGGCTCCACCTGTTTGTTCGGTTTAGGATTTCTCGCAGGAAAATGAGCCGATCGATCGTTTAGTCATAACGATGTGCGCCGTGAAAAGAGATATGGATAGCGGAAACAACCAGCGTTTCTAGTAAAAATATGTATCTTACTAGAAGATACCAAACAAAATAATTTCTTTTCAATAACAGTAATAACATTGTTGTTTTTGTTTATTTGGATTTGTATCGCCTTTTGTGCGGAAAATCTTGTCATCATGATTACGACGACGAAATCAACGTCGAAACGAAATACGAACGAAATCATATTTAAAACGAAATCATATGGCATTAACGGGACATTTTTTATTTTTCTACCAGAAACGCTGGAAAATCAGGATAGAATTTGCCAGGTACAAACATTTGATAGAGAGATAACGAAGGGCTGCACCAGTCCAACGTCAGGGTCTTCCCATCGCTACATATGTTTACGTTTCCAAACTGCCTCGAAAACATCTTCTAACTACATCTTTTTTTTAAATATCCAAGGCCACCTATAATAACTTATAATTTTTGCGTAGTATCACTATATACAGTATACCTCTCTGTGCATGACAGAACAGCTCTGGAATCCACCGAAACCATTCTGGAAAATATTTCCGGCATTGTTCGACAACCTTTTCATTCCACATGACGGCTTCAACGGAGTAACAACATATGTCTTGCCTTTCTACTTGTCGAATTTCATCTATGTTGGCCCTTGCAATTAACGAGCGAGAAGGATAAATACAGAAAAATAACAGGCTTTAAGAGGATGACTGTGAAGACTCTTTAGCAAACACATATAATTGTTTTATTTCGTTTAAAAACTTTGTTCTGCTCAATGATTCAAAATTAAATGGCCGCATAGGTTTCCATGGAAATATTTAGTGACTTGTACGAAAGAATCAACGCTGTTTTATTTTTTTCTTAACATTTTTTATCGAGCTAATTCACAGAATTCTATCAATTTGCGAGGGCGTGGACGTACCTCAAGGGCATTCGCTCCGCTCCTCCGTTGCTGGTACCACATCCCGGTCCGCGCTACTGGAGCACCGCCCCCACGAAAGGCCGGCATGTCGTCGTCATAGTCCGGTCGCAGGGCCTCCCGATTCCGGTACATCGAGCCCATCCACGCTGCGGCCGGTTGGACCGTCAAACAAACCACCAACACAATCACAAAGGTCACTATGACGGCCATATTCGGCATTCTCAAGGAGAAATTTCCCAGAGAAAAAGATGTTTCCTCTTGTCACAAATAACCAAGGGAATAAGGCAATCCCCTGCAGCTGTGGCTTTGTGGCTTCTCCGGACGTGAGCTTAGACCACGAAGAAAGAAATGGAAGAAAGAAGAAACCGGGGAAAGCCGGGAACGCGTGCATCAGCCTCTTTATCCATTTGTCCGAACGTCAAACAGCAGCCTAGACCGGTAATTCCCTATACACAGTACACTCATACTGATACCAATCAAGTCCCTGCGTCGGCAATTCACGACGGGATGATGGGGGTGGAGCCTACCCCCGCTTTCTCCCATTCATCTTTCTCATCGGGGGCGCGTTTCATCGAGTACCTCCTTGTCGTCGTTCATCCTTTCTTCCCGGGTCGTATACATTTCCCGTCTCCTCCTTTTCTTTTGAGTGTATGCAGGGGCTCGTTTAGGATCCTTACAAGTTGGCTTAGGCTACGAGTCCCCTTATCCTTTCCCTTCCCCTTCCCCTTCTCCTTCCCCCTTTTTGGCTATATTTGGTTTTACGAGTGCTGACCAATGTCTCTTTGAGTAATTATAACAAACTTAATATTTTTAGAAAGCTAGTCTGTTCCTCAGTCTCTAGGTATAAAACCCCGACGTTTGACTTCGGTCAAGTAGATGCTGTGACCAAAACTCGAGGGGGGAAGTAAAAAGTTTTGCTTTTTCGCTTAACATTCACTCATGCAGACAGAGTCCAATATTTAAGCTTTCAATTTTTGTGTGAGAAGGAAACTTAAAGGATTCTGAAAAAACAATCTTCAGTTTATCGAGTTAGGGCACAACAGTCAACATAAAGAAAACGAAAGTGGGAGGGGACAAGAAGGCGGGAACTTGTAGCCTGAGCCTTACAAGTGGGAACCAAGACCCATCACGATCGGATCAGGGGGTGGGCAAAGGGTCAAAACGCAGTTTTTTCAAGGTGGCAGTCAAAATTCGGCTTTTTATTCCTCATCATTTTGAAGTCTATGGGATTGTGGGGGTCTGAGTTTCAAGGGCCCCCGAATTCAAAAACATGTTAAAAAACTTTAGTTTTTCAATGAAATTTCTGATCTGTTTGGGGTTCAATATACTATTAACAACTGCAATGAGGGGAAGTTAAACATTCAGCAATCTGATGGGATGAGTTGATAGCTCGGATCAGCACAACTACAGGTTTCAAAATTATGAGGAATAAAAGGCCGATTTTGAGTTGGATTTTGAAAAAAAATGCCTTAACCCCTTTGCTGATCCCCTGGCCCTATCAAGAAGGCTCCTGGTTGCGACTTCTAATGATTCTGGACGAGCCCCTGCGTGTGTGTCTCTGCAGCAATTTTACGTGCTTAAGTACCGGCGAAAGTACGTCATATCCCGCGTATTATTTATTGCTCCGTCCGTCCGTTCGGTGTACACACTCACAATCCAAAAAAGGGTGCCAGGGAACACCACGCACGTACGTATATTTGTGTGTATTTGTACATATACCTCCTGTACATATATCGCCGACAGAAAGTCAATAAAAAGAAGAAGAATTGTCGATTTCCGATTTTACTTCTTTCGCTCCCTTCCGCCCCTTTTTTTAAGCACAGACATGCATCGTAAATTTTTTATATGAGAGGCGCAATTCTCCCGGCCCTTTTGATTCTTCAAGGGGGGATCGTTGACCAGGTTTGCTGTCGACAGTTTTTTTAAATCTTTATTTGAGACACGTTTGCACGTTTGCATGTCGATGATGGCAGATGACGTCCGGAGGAGGCAGAGGAGGAGGAAGAGGAAGAGGAGGGCGAGTGAGGGTGAAAAAAATCAGCTCGATGTCTCTGAAGGTGAAGGCGATTCGCGTTTCCGCATCATCGATATTCACACACACACACACACACACATATACACGGGAGACCCATCAAGGAATAATTTATCGTATTTTTGGGCTCGATGTCGAGGGTCCGTGTGTGTTTGCCGTGCAGTTGGAGGAAGAGATGTGGTTTAATGATGAGGGCATACGAGCGATTTGTCCGCTCCCGATGGTCGTCCGTTCTCGTCCTCGTCGTCGGCATGAGTTTTACATATTTGGCGGCAGTGCAAGAGTGGGAGGAGGAGGAGACCGAGGAGGACTTCTTTAGAGGAGGAGGGGAAAATTTTGCTATGGTAATAGTAGTATCCGGCTGAGGAAGGCGGTCAGGAGGAGGAGGAGAAGCAGGGAGGAAGGGGATGAGGCACTTTCGAATCCGGGCCGTGGGAAAGACGCGGCTGCGTTGCACTTGTCCTCGCTGAAAAGTAAACATGTTGTTGTGGACAAGTTAAGGAGCGGTAAAATGCTAAGCGTTTGAGACGATCAACACAGGGCCATGGGCGGATATTTTTCGAAAGTTTTTTCAAGCTATGATATATGAAACTGCCTAACGCTATGCGATAGTGAGGCTTGTCCTGAATTCAAATTTTGATATTCTCCAATTATTTCTATACAAAAATGACTGTAGAAAGTCGGACAATGAACAAGCCGTCATTCCTTCAAAAATAACTGGTTCACAAAACTAAATTATACTGTTGTGTACTGTATAATAATTACATGTGTAATATGATGATAATGAATGCTTTTTCATCGTTTGACATGAGTAAATCGTACCATTTTTTCATCCGAAATTATTACTCGCGTACGGAATATCTCCTGCTTAAACCTTTATACAAGAAAGTAGAAACGACCCGAAACCATTTATAAAATAAAATTTGGAATTAAGATATTTCTATTGTAATTATTGACTTTTAATTTTAAACAAAAACCTCTTATATTTTAAATTGTACTTCGAAACTTTGAGCAGAAGGCGGAGGCAGAACTATTTTAGTGTTTATCCTCAACTGCTAGGATTGCCACTAACTCTGATAAAAAATAAACTATATACACGTAGTTTAAGCTCGTTAAGTTGTAGGTAAGGTAAGTAGTTTAACTGTAATTTCTGTTTTCTCAGGATCACTTGCTTTACCAAATTGCTAGTGGTTTTGTTACTAGTACTTCTTAGCAAGTAATAGGACAATGTGTACATTTAGTTTACATATAGAAGCTACTGGATTGGGGCACATTGCAAATAATTTTTTACTTGTTAACGGTAACCTTATTTATTTCTTGTAATATTGTTTTTACCTGCAAATGCATAGATGACCTTGACCATTGGACTCATCCATACAAACGTCGCGGTGGACGAGGGAGTTACTGATTTCCAATTTTTCCGTGCATGTCCGCCATATACTCTCTTTTTCTGTGACAAAAATAACTTAATGTTACCGAGTTTTAAATTGACACATTGAGCGAACAGAATGGTGGTACGATTTCCTTATATACCTGTATTATAATGGCGGACAATCTTGACGCAGCAGCCCTTGCAGGGCTCCAAGGGGAAGACATTGGCGGTCCCGTTGAAGGGATCGCGGCAGCTCTTGTGTGAAGTACTCTTGCATTCGTAGCAGCCAATAGTTTCTGTCAAGAGCGAACAAAAATGAACAGATAAAGTCATGTGTATCCTATAATACACGAGATACTTGTAACTCAACGGTTGAATGAAGTCCAAGCTTATTCCGTTAATCTCATGGATTTTTGGCTCTTGGTGTACGAAATAATTCTGCAGATGGCGCTCTCAAGCAGGGTTGATTAATATATTATGGCAGCGGTGACCGACCGACCATTCAGTCCCGTGGCAGTTGAAACCAGTGAAAAAACTAATCATCCTTCATGCTAACACACTGTGTACAATTGTACAACCATCATCGCTCACAATTGCATGGACTGTTACTTCTATAACATTGGCCGATGTTCTGCCGCGGTTTCGTCCGATTTTCTACAACACAACATTTACATCCCGTCAACAGGCTGAACGGCAGCATTGTTTTTAACCGATGTATAAATACGAGGGTACTCCAAAAGTCTTGGCACTCGGTCAGTTATTCTGCGCCAAGCGACTGCTTTTCGAATCACTCAAGATAGGTAATTAAATCATGGCCTCATAAGCGGTAAATTCGAGTTTCACAGCCCTGCATTCAGGGGTCTGAGAAGAGGAATTTCTTTTGGAAGACATTTCTCGATACTATTGGAGCCGCATATTAAGTTGTTTTAAATGGACTTACATGCAGACAAACAAAATTTCGTTACTGGATGAGACAAGAGACACTTTCCCTACAGCCGGTTGCTGCACTTCGCAAAAGATTCAGAAAGTGGATTGGTTGTGGACAGTGGCTAGAACAAATCCCGATGTACTGTCACAAATCGATCAATCAAGCAAAGCTAAAACACTCCAAACAATTTCATGCCGCACAGTTCGGCCCATCGACCTTATCCGTTCTTAGCCTTGCTGGAATCCTTTTATCTCAACTATATTAATTAGCTCTTTGACTAAGCCCTTTTTTTCAATAAGAAAAATAGTCTGACTATTCGTCATGGAATTTCTGAGACATGTGTGAGCCGCTGGATATAATTTACGTTTTCACTGCGGTCAAATACTCTCCGCTATAAAAACAAATTTCCCCCCTAGGCCTTTGGCCGTAATCCAACAAAACTTTCAGAAATAATGTAGAAGTTGCTGATCTAAATACCTGCAATACCAAAATTAGAACGCGCCTTTTAGTTGCGATATAACTGACTTGCAAGTCAGTGGCAAGATCGTTGGAGTGCACTGCGCATCAATATTATAACTAAGGCCTGCTAAGTTTATATGCCATTATCTAATTTTATCGCGTCCAAAACACGTGCAAGGTAGAAGCCCTACACATCGGTGAAGACCCAGCGAAAGGTTTAACGCATAACTCGTACTCGGATCACATTTCTCGGCATGTGGCCATCTTTCTTTTGCTGTGCGTTTGTTGTGCAGTTTGCCGATGTATGATCAAATGGTATCATGATCAGTGAATTTTGTAAATTGGTCGCACTCATAGTTTGCAAATTGTTGACTGGAATGTATCTCCAACAGTTGCGACCATCGCGTACGAGTAATATATCAGTTTGCCAAATTTGATATGTATATTTTAAATATGTGAGGTCTTTACAAAAATCCATTGCGTTAGCTTTTTTTCCCCACACAAAATCATTCGAATATCAAGCTTTTCTAAGGGTTGTTAAAGCAGCATGAAGACTGAAGAGTAACATCTAAAAAAAGTGCTAACGACTGGTTTAGACTAGAGAAATTCCTAAGCAAACACAGAATTCAAACTGCAGTAGCGGTGCGGCTTGCGTGCCTAAAATATCTGCATACTAAAAATGTATTTTCAGTCTTCTCGCTACTGTAAACTGCGCTTCATTAGTATTAGCGAAGATACTGTTATATATTAATTTAATTTGACAATGTATTTAATTTGACATGTGTGTTGCAAGGACCAGATTCGTGTCAGTACCACAGATATGTATGTATTAATGTTATCTCATACCTGCGTATGTGCTGAATTTACTGTGGGACGCCCCGGCTCCGGAGAGGAAGGGCGCCACCATCATCATCAGCAGCGCCGGCAGAACTGTGGCGGAGGATGGTGGGACACCAGGTGACTGTAGGAGCTGGGGCAGAACTATGATGCGAACCAGATCAAGCATCGTGTTGGACCCTGCGAAGGGAAAAAGAGTTGAAAAAGCACCTACGGTCTAGTACGTCCCTCCACCTAAAAAACAGCTTCCCAGCGCTGTTCAGTGCATACCACAGCAGAAACAAAATCAAATACAACACAGGAACAAACTAGAACAAGACCACACAGAACAGAACCGAACAAAATATAAAGAACAATGAAGAGCAGGTTGCTAACCTGACTGATAACAATTGAAAAAAAACGGATTGAAATGTGAAAAGGAAGATTTTTTGCGTGCAGAATATTGGCGCGACAGCAGTGAACTAAGATGTGTATAGAAGGAGGACCTTATTCCATGGTTGTAAGATTTGCAGATTGCCTGGATTGTGGAATAGCTGTCAGTACCACCCGCCAGGAATTTCGATTGGAAGCCCAAATTACCACTGACCGGCATCCAGAGAGGAGAGAGTAGGGAAGAAATTGAGAAAAAAATGCCACCATTTCAATCTTGAATTTGCCTAATTGAATTTGACGGCTTCAAGCCGGATAATAATGTTGTCATCATAAATGCACAGCGAGTGAAAACAGGGCGACTATGGTAAGTCTTTATCGGAAGATGGAGGACTGAGGAGATATTTCAGGCCATTCTTCTATGAGATCGATGTTATTATTGAAGGATTGAGATGTATATACCACGCATTCTGCGCAGCGAGAGAGATAAGAATATGACAATTCGGCATTCGCTATATCCAATTAATTCGGACCCTTAAATTCTAAAAATTATGGTAATAATGATTATCAGCAAATATTTTAATTAATGTTAATGTATCAGATATTGTATTTATACATTATATATTACAACATTATTTTTATAGATAGATATATGTTTCCTAAAAAATTGCAATATGACTGTGTTAATTAAACGAGGGAATAAAAAAGACATAATTATATACCAAGGATTGCGTTGTGATTGACAGTGTAGAACACGAAATAGATGCAACTCCAATAAGAAAGACACACACAAGGTACATATAAATAAACGATACAATTTGTCTCTGCCTACCTAATCGCAAACACATCAACATTTTCACCGGCGTACCTTGCGAAATTTCCAACGCGACTACCGACGATTAATAAGAATACTCCCAGCTGGATCATTTCGAAACCTGCAAACAAAGCATATTTAGATGTTGCTGTTGAGATTAGCGTGGCAAGATATTCCGGCAAAAGCGCATGGTAGATTTTATGCTTAGAAGGCGGAAGCTTCGTGTCTGTTTGGCAACTTCCCACAACACACACGCTAATTCGGGCCCTGCTCAAATCGCGAATCCCTAAACGAACCATCCATCAACACACATCACGGCGCGCGCGACGAAAGACTGCACTTTTTATACACACACAGTGAAAAGTACTCTACAGTCTAAAGCAGGACATCATCCCAATGTGTGGCATACCTCGATCCGACATTTCCGGCTGCAGCAGTCATCACCGGAAAAAAATGATTACACACACACACTAAAGTACATAAAGAGGGATAAATATTCCATTAAGAATCCTTTAGAGCCCTTCAAGATAGCTGTAGCAAAAAAGCCGTGATCATATTGTTGCAGTCACGTTCGGTTTCTCCCCGCGCACTCGCCTCCGCAATTATTCTGGGTGAGGGCGAAAAAGCAGGAACAAAACGGAAGCGAATGATATAGGGAAAGTGAAGGGGAAATATTGTTCAAAGTATATTAGCATATTTATGGGGTACTGTAGTAGCAGCTTCCGTGGCGTCTCGTACACTCTCCTACTAATGTGTGGACATAGAGCGTCGCGATGGCAGAGAGCTGGAAGAGGGTTCTTTCCGCCGCGTGTGTGTGTGTGTGCGGGTGTGTGTGTGTGTCTGTCAGTGTCAGTCTCCCATATCACTTTTCCGATGCGTAAACGACGTGGCGGTGCCACAGTTAATTTATCAACTTTCGCTCCTCGCGCTTATGGATGCTTCGTTACGCGTGCTCTTCAAGGGGTACTGCGGGAAGATTGTCGCAGAAAAATTTCAGCAAAAAAATTAGTCTAACGCATGACTTTCCCCCGCCCAACACTATTAGATTTTTTTACAGAAGTCAGGCAATTTTCAATTAATTTTGAAAGATTATTCTACTCTAGTTAGCCTAAATAACTTCATAAATATTTATGAAAACTAAAATAAGTAAATAAATATGTAAATAAATTAACTAAAGCGCTGTAAATAAAGCGCTTAGGTAAAAAATTCTAACTGATAAATTATCGATTGCGGTTTGACTCAACTTCAAAAACAATTTACTGAAATATTTTTCATTTATTTCGGCATTTACTTTCTGAAAATGTAAACAAGATCTATTGCATTTAAAGACCAGTTTGAGATTAAGATAGATTCACAGTGACAGAGTGTGTTTCTTGCTGTAGAAGACAAATGATCAACTAATTTCGGCACTTCTGCCCCTTACTCTAAACGTCATAGCATAGGACTCGCTCAGTACCCTTTGTGCTGCTGGGAGTGCTTAAAATGAATCTATGTGTGTGGATGATGGGCTGTGAAAAAATAGCTGCGACATTTATCCGGTAAGAGTTGGAAGGAGGAGGGAAAAGAGGGAGAGTGGGGTCTGACAGTAAAGTGCACACACGTTTACAACCTATATCCTAATCATCTTGTCAATGGCAATATGTGATGGATGAAATTTACGGGGGCCTGGGGCGGCAATGCCGGTGGTGGCTTTAGGCCAGCCAACGAGGCAACTTTTTTTAGCTTCGCTCTCTCCGGAGACGGGAGTGAGTGAGAAGAGCCCGGGAGAGCAGGACGTTATTTTTGGCTGTTAAAGTTTTTTAAATGGTAATGTCAACATGCGAGATGAAATGTAGGCTAGTGCGCGTAACGTTTTCAGCATGGTGTGTACACGATAAGTAGCGCTGAAAATGATATGGCCGCTTTCAATTAGTCAACAGACACTCCACAATGCAGGCTGGGGGGACCACCAAGGATCAGACTGGGATTGAAAGGCGACACCCGCGGCCCAGACCACGCCACACCAAACACAGACACTCGGCATAGTTACAGACAACGGACACAGGCACATGCAAAACAGGAGCAGATGCACGCAGGCACAGTCTCAGACCTAGACACGGACATTGAAACAGACATAGACATTAGGTATAGACACAAACATAAACACAAACAAACACCGACACAGATACAGATACAAACACAGATAAAGACTCAGACAGAACCACAGAAATGAACACTGGCACATTAAAAAACATGAGCAGAGGCACACTTGCATCGTCCCAGACACAGACACCGGCAAGAGAGACACGGACATTGAAACAGACGTAGACATTAGGCATAGACACAGACACAGACACAGACACAGACACAGACACAGACACAGACACAAGGGACCGATTGACTAACATCGTATTATAACGTGCAAGTAGTGCACAAAAAAACGGTCAAAATATTGCCCGTTCAAAATTCATCATAATGGCTTGCTTGATGGTTTGACAGCGTCGAAAATCGTTGCGCCGCTCGATATGAATCTCTGACGTCTGATGGTGATCGATTGACAATAAATGTCTCCATCATTTGTCTGATCGACATCCCATCCCCTCGCTCGAGAGATCACCCACACAGTGAATCGCGTTCCGCGATCACCGGAACACAATGCATGCCCACAGTTTGTCGGAGCGGATAGGCTACACAGCATTGTGGTGTGTGACGCAGAGCTCCCTGTTTTTCAAGAGCAACCAGCCGAAACGCGAGCAGTTCTCGATGAATGCGGTCCCTGGTTGCGGATTCCTATTTGAATTAGCTCATAGATTGCACATAAGGGGCTTGAAAAGCAGTTGGGTCTTCAGACACACCACGCATACGATTGGGGGAGGACAGTTAAGATGAATCCCCGCAGGCCGTCCACTCAAAATTCATGCAACTCTTCCCCTTCCCTCCTTCATAGCTAATTCAATCATTACGGACTAAACGATTTGCCCAGATTTCAAAGGGCTTGCCTGCGAATCAAAGAACCGAGGAAATAAGTCAGCGATATGCTGCGCTCTTGCCGTCCTGCAACGGTTGTAGACTGAACGATGTGGCACGGCTTGAGAGTAGTCAAACTCAGAGACTATCAAGCGCTTCAGATTGACACCGTGTTCCAGCAACTTTTGTTTGCAATAATTCAATTAAAAGCTAAGAGGATGTAGAGAATTATATGGCCAAAGTTTCACAGGATCTTCCTAAAAAATCTACTGGCATTTAGACCGCAAAGCACACGGATCAGCTGCTCGAAACAGAAAGCAAGACGTACGGCTGCAGATTGAAAGGACTGAGCTTTTTAAAGGCCGAGGGTATCTTTGTGAAAGAAATTTTAAGCGAATTCAGTATATCATGTGAGTGATGCTTCAGATTGACAGTTCCGTTTTACAACAATTTTTCAATCTCAATCATCTTAATATTCAATTATTAGTTTCTATAAACTGCATAATGGGGATGCAGAAATTGTTGAAAATGTTACTGGCCATGCAACGGTTTCTAAAACGAATTACGAATATCATACAATTGTCGAGTGCGTTATGGTTACAAATTAAACTTAAAAACCCCATTGGCAATTGTTCAGCTTTTAAATTAATTGCAAAAGATTAGGTGCAAGACTTTACAGATTTACCATACGTAACTTCTCAAATAATACCTCGAACCAGGAACCTTCCGATCGCTGGGGTTACGTTTTGAGGTACACGTCCCGTGACATAGTTGATTGTCATATTGATCGACCAACAGAAATTTATGATCGAACCCTGAATGAAATTCCCCGTGAGGCGGGCATTTATTTCGTATTTAGCGCAATCATTTTTTTTCTGCTTACGTTAATTAGAGAAGCACGCAAGAAACATGTACACAAAGACTTACCGAATCATTGAATTATATCGTGACAAAATTGCTGGAAGGGTCTTAAGAGAGCTCCGCAACATATGCATGACTGCCTCTTTCCTCTTTAATCATCCGTGTTCGTGAGGATGACAGCAACCTGTAATGCAACAAAAGAGCAATTACTACTTCGCTCCATTTTCCAATAAACGTTTCCGAACGAGCCAGCATATAAAGTTTTTTAATTCCCTGTCATCCGTCTATTGAAAAACGTACCAAATGGTACTCTTTACAGGTCAAAATATGTGCTCGCTCAATTCCGAATAAATACAGAAAAATCGCAGCAATCATTAAAAGGCCCACTCACAACCTTCAACAGCCTTCATGCATACAACACGGAGGAACACCACCAAAGAATTTGGGGGATCTCGTGCAGCACAATTAACCCCCACAAAGTCAACGAATTGCAGACAGACAAAAGCCCTTTTTCAAAGAAGTATTATTCCAGACGTACCAATTGTGCTGCATGCATGTGAGGTAGATTATATACTTCCTCCCACGATGCAACAGCATGTGCCGCACAGCTTGGGAGCAGGGCAGTCTTTTAACGAGCGCTCAGTATGCTTTACGTTAATGAGTTCCTCGCACGCGTCCACCCAGGTACCAGAGATGAAGGACCATGCATGTAGCAATCACACGCTCGTTAAAAGTAATAACAATATGGTAGCATCACACCGTTTTCGAGAGAAGAGATTCATAAGAACTTGCACCTATAACTACAGCAGCGCAGGCTCCAGGCATGGCGTGTGATCAAGATCGACGGGCTCCTGAAATTATTCCCACAACAAAAGTATGAAGAGTACGAGTACGTACTCATCTGCGGATGGTGTGTGTGTGTGTGCTCGAGCGGCGGACTGTCAAAATGTTGGCTTTAGCATTGATAGTGCGCCGCGGCTTCTGCACTGCAATTGTTGTCGGTGGGTGTGCGATGAGAGGAAATTTTGATGTTATACAGTTGCCAGTCGGTCGGTCGTCGACGTCCCGGATATTGACTTCCCCCGGTGTATACCCTCGATGAGGACGGGGAGACCCTGCATGAGTGTGTGATCGATACTATACAGTCCTGTATACGGAGACGGGATAGTCGACGACTGGACTGGTTTTTGCGATAGTGTTCCACTGTTCCTTCATTGATCATGCGTAGGGGGGGGGGGATAGGTTGCGAAAGGTCTCGGTTTCCGTCTCTATATCAATTAAAGATAAAGATCGATGTTGATGTCTAGTTCTGGCGAACTGGATCGAGGGCACCCCAAAAGAAATAGGCCGCGCTTTTGGACTCGAGTATGTGAGGATAACTTCCTGCTCGCTTTCTCCGCCATTAGGAGATCCTACTATTATACAACTACTTGAAGCGATTGAGCTCGAGTAGAAAATGATTTAAATTATCAACTGAACAAATGATGAACTTATCAAGCCATCAACTGAATATATGAATAAAGAAGCTCTGTACAAATAAGTTGCGACAATTTTATGTTAAGCTGTGGGAATCATAAGGCGTGGCCGGTGTGGTTTCGTCGCCATATTCAACTCAGAAAATAAATAAAATGAAGTAACTTCACGTGTGATCGCTTTAAACTGCCGTAACTTTAATCTCTAACACTTCAAAGTTTTCGTTTTATAACTTAGGCCACACTTTACCCGTTTTCTAAATTAAATTGTGTAGGAAAAAAAGGTGTTCCGTTAAAAAACACTGGGCAAGCAAAGGGCCTTGTGTTTGATCATACGATCATAATTAAACCATGTCTGAACCGCGTATGCACTGTATAGTTCCGTTGAATTAAGGAAAAATATATTTTCATATTTTGGTTAACTTTAACAAATTTTGCCTTTTTTTGACTGACCATTGTTCATTGTCGAGTCAAAAACAATTGCAGATGTAAACTGCTTCTTGCACTGGTCTGCAGCATATTTGAGTGAAACATCAATTGATAATTTATTGGCTAAGAGAGCAGGATCGCACCACCGAAAGGTACAGGTTAACCATTACCAACAATAAACAAATGGAGCAAAAGCTACCGTTTAAGACTTAAAACTGAAAAGATTTCGTCCAGCCCTCGGGTTTGGGGGTTAGTTTTAATAACTGCCAAAGCATTGCCCCGCGACATTTCAATACTGATCTTCTGGCGCAAAAAATCAGTAGCTCTCTTTTCGCGAGTCCGATTAGTGATCCTTCTGCCGATTTCAGCGATTAGTCCTTTTCCTTCTTAACCCGACGTGCCGAAGGTTTCGAAGGTCAGTGGGACGAACGAGCACTGTCCTTCGAGCTCAGCGTAGATCCAGTGCTAGTTTCCTTCGGCTTCCTTTGCTATGAGGCCGGCTTCTGCATTTAAATCGACATGGCCAGTGTGTCGGACACTGTTGCGTCCCACAGTAGCGTCTTGCCGTGACGGAAGGGAGTCATGGTCATTCCGTCGGGTTGTTTTCCGTCAGCCCTGCACAGTCCCGGGGGTTCGCGTATGGATGGCTGGCACACCCGCGCAGACAAGGGCCCGCTTGACAACTTCGTTCATGGCGGAATGGCGGCTGCCACGGCTGATGGCGTGCGCGCAGGACAGACCGTGGTGGCCGTTCTCCCTCACTTCCATTCCGCAGGCTTGGCAATTGTGTGGCTGGCAGACGGTGGCGCCTAGGCGGAACGCGACGGTGATGCGCAGGAAATTGTCGTCAAGAGGTTGCCGCGGCTGGAAACATGAAGAGCGTCTTGCTAGGCGCCGGCAAACTCTGACATCACCATCAGAAGCCTCGCTCGTCCCGTATCTCCCGCGATGGTGATCACGGACTGGACGGCTAATACGACGATCGGTCGATCCCATATCTTCTGGATCTTCGGCTGATCGGGTGGCAATAAGCTGGTGGACGAAGTAAACCAAGTTCAAAAAGGCAGAAAAAGAGAAGTCCTCCTTCCTTATGATGCCGAGACCACCCTTGCTTACCGGGAGAGTTGCCTGCTTCCACATTGCATCAGTTATGGCCGTGTTGGTAATGGCTGCCAGGCTACTCCGGATGATGGTGTCAAACTCCACCAGCTTGCCTGGTCGAGGCAAAGTCGGTGAGTAGCAAAGCAGATGAAGCATTTTTGGCGCGGCCAGGAAGTTTTGAAGAAAAACAGGGCCTGGTGGGCAACCAGGCGCGACAATCGATTGGGGAGGAAAGTGATGGCCGCCAATTTTTCTCGACGGCCGCACTGACACCATCGGTCAGCAATGGAGCGTCCAGCAACTCCAGCTCCTCCGGCATGATGTTGAAAAGTGCTGCAATACGGTCCGTCAGTCTGGTAGGGATGTTTCCGTTTGATTCTTCCACCAGGTCCTTCTGGTGTTGAGGGAGTAACCCGTCCAGACCGCCCGATAAGCCATTTTGGAAAGTAAAAACAGCATGTTTGACTTCCTCCGGTTTGATGGGCTCGGGTGTTGGGTCTTCAACCGCTTTCTTCAGTTTGCTATCCGAATCCTTTGTTGTGGTCGCGCTGGACCTTTTAAGCATGGCCAGAAAATTGCCGGCTCGCTCCAGATTTTGTTTGACGACGGTGGTCATGCTGCTCTTCCCAGGTTTGTCAAGTTAGAAAAAGCACCCGCCCTTCTTGACCCCGGTGTGTTTGGTGCTTGCTCATCTCAGTCTTGTGAACTACTCTGCTTGCGGATGCGATCAATCCTCCAAAGTGGAATGGTGCCATAGTGTCCCACACAATGACGTTTCACACCAAGGCCTTGCCCTACTTCTACGGGACCATGCTTATGCCGTCCAGTCATTTCCCATTTTAGCGTGCCAGTCCAGGAGGCTAACAAATGGCTAATGCAGAAACAATCATCAGCGCGCGTTTCAATACGTCGTTGAACGCGGAGTGGCGGCTTTGGCGACCCAAACTGAACTTGTAAGAGTCTGTGATGATCATCATCGTTGACTTCCTTGCTGCATGCGCACCTCGGAGGAAGACAAATAACATTCCCAGACGCAAGGCAACGGTTACTCGCATAGTAACGTCGTCCAGTAAGTTGTCTAAACTGGGGATTGACAAGGCGTTCAATCATGCTCCAGACTCTTTCATATCCACTGCCAATCAACGCGCCTTGTCCCTGTTTGTGAAAATTGTTTTCATCATTCGCACTGCGCAGTCAATCAGTGGAGTATCCCACTATTTTTGCGTTTTCGGTTCGGCCGGCGTGGGTACGTCAATCACTGCCTTCCATCGGCGTGTTGGTTCCACTGTCTCGTCGTCCAGGTCCACACTAAGGAAGATCTGCTGCATCGGATGATAAACAGAATGAGCCGATGCGAGATACGTCGGGAAAGATAATTCAACCGTCTGCCGAATGCCTAAACCTCCCCGGATGACGGTAAAAGTTGCCTGTCGCCACATTTCTTCGGTCATGTTGGTGTAGATGATGGTTGACAGGGATGTACAAATAACCGTGTCCAACTCCTCAAGCTTATCCGGCCGCATCTATGCCGGTGAGGTACGGAGTGTATAGAGCACTTTAGGAATCGCCAGACAGTTATTCAAAAGGAGAAGGAATAAGTGAGCAGACAACAACGGTAAACGGCTAGAAATTGGCGTCGGTATGTGCGGGTGGGTGCTTAACTCTCAAAGCAAAGAGAACGTCCGCCAAAGGTGCAACTGACTTTTTGGAGGAAAGTAGACGAACAGCACCGCTGACGTCTCGTCCCGCAATTTCCTCTCTACTGCCGACGGCGGCTTGAAATCCGTGGTCTTCCAGTTGGAATTGCCAGGCTTCTTCGCCGTTGACAGGAAAGTTCCATTCTTGGACAAGTTGTGCCTCACCAAGATTGACTCTGACAATTTCTCATCCGGCTGGTCGGGAAGGTAAGGGGTGCCGTATGCTAAAGTGAAAAGGCATCGCCAGGAGGGTAAGTCGTTTTTGTGGGTGCAGTCCTCAAAGGCGGCAATCAACGATTCGGAGACGGAATGGTAGACCAGCTTCGGCTGTTGGAGTGCCGTAGGCGTCGAAGGTAGATGGACAGGTCGTCGATTCCGGAGCGGGTGTAACAGCAATGTCACCGGTAGGAAATGGGACAACAGCAGAAGGCGAGGCAGTGGTTGTTATGGTTAGAGCTCTGTGCAGCATCCTTGATGCAGATTCCGGATTGTAAACCGTTAGGACGATGTTTGGCCCATCCGGCGTTGGTGAGGTTGGGCCTGCCGCATTTGACTCAGGTACATGTGCAGTCCGAATTAAGGCCATGGTTACCGATCGACCAATCAATCAAGGACTGAAATACAAAACTCTGGCCAGGCGAATATCGCTCAATCAATCAAGAGACTAAGAACTCACAGGGAAAGGTTCTTGGGCCGCGTGAAACAGCAGAGATTTTCCCTTCGGTTGAGCGTAGTATCCTCGCTTCGAGCCCTGCCCGGAGCTATTATTCAACCAGTCAACTCTCTGCTGCCACCAAACGGAATTTTTCGGACAAGTACAAAGTGGGAAATGAGAGAGAAGTTTCGGAACGTGGAGAAAGTTGCCTTTGGAACTTTCGCGGTCAATCGATCGATCGATTGATGGTCAAAATGTCTCGAATCAATTGATTGGCAACTCATAATGAAGATATTCCCCTATATATATATCGACCAATCAACGACTCACACGACTTCCCGGGCTCCCGACATCGTCAATCAACCCTATCAATCGATGAGTCGCCATAAAAGTCAGTTTTATCCTTTTTTCTACAAACAATCGAAAGCCTTCTTTGACTACTGCTCACGTGGAAGTCAGTAAGTTGATTCAATTATTTTTAGAAACAGTAAATAGATGGCCAATCTGATGGATGCAAAACAAACAATTCTTTTTGTAGAACCCGGAATTTCCGATGATCTCGCAGAAGAATGAGAAGAACCGCTCGCTTTTTAATCGTTGTAAAATGAAGAATGACGGTCGAGTCGAATCGAATCCTTCCATCAATTTATTTCTTGCAAGGGCTCTCTAGCAGGTGTGAGCCTGTCTTTAGCTCGGAGAACCCGATATCTTCGATAAATACCTTTGGACTCAGATTGTGGTCATCCGTTGCTCACATTTCATTCCTTTATCGGACAATCAAACAATGTGTGCCACAGATTGCAAGTACTATAGAGCATATATTTTGAGGTTCCTGGGAAGGATCACCAATTCGCCATGCTATGAACTTACGCTAAATAAGAATTCGAAAATACGACAACGGCCCACCGAATGCATTGCCAGGAGACCAACTCTCGAGTAATATCCGATAATTTTGTTTCAGAGTTTTGTAATGAGTAAGCTTTTGTCGACGCCTAAAAAAACATATTTCTGATGCAATATTGTTCTTGCAAAAAAAGGAAAGGCAAGACGTACGCTATGCTAAAAAATACGGACCCTTCAGTTTTCTGTTTTCAAAATGAAAATGCACGAAATTAAGCGATCAGTTCGCACACTTTCGTATACATTTTTGTTTGCCGATTTACAATCTTGGCGGGATTAACACCATGACTTTTCTTTATTATACTCGTACCAGCACCAGCCACCAGGCATGCCTTCTTAATGTTATCAATCACTGAGGCAAATACAAATGCAGTCACGTCAGCAAAATCGACTCGAAGGAGGTGTTGACACAATTAAACGTGGTCCCTTCGCAGCTAGCTCGCTACAATTTTACTCATTACCGCAATTCTAAATTTCAAAATTTCAAACCAAAATTATTTCTGCTCCCGTTTTTGAACATAGCCCTTCATCTTTATTAACGATCAGATGCCTCTCTTTATCATCGACACCAATCTGCCGAGGAGCAAGATCCCGAAGACGTTCACCGCCGACGCTGCCGAATTAATTGCGACTATCACCAGGCGAGACAAAAACGTAAGTCATTCTGTAATTTATGCGATCTTTCCCCATGTAAAATTATTCTGCGATTAATTCTACGTAATCCACACAGCATGTGGGCGTTCTTGTGAATACGGATCTCATTCTCAGCGTTGGAGGGAGCGAGGAGCCCGCTGCGATGGGCAAACTGCAGGCCATCAAGCGGTTGGGCGGGGAACGGAACAACCAATACACCGCACCGATTTATGAGTTTATCGAGAAGACCCTTGGAATCAAGGGTGATAGGTAATTTAAAGTTTTATTTTACTTTTATATTACTTGATCAGATCGTTCAACGTCTGTGTTCAAAGTCCTCGAAAAGTTCAAAGTCTATTTGAGAGAGCTTGCGAGTTTACGTGCGGGGTTCTTCATCATTCGTCGGTCTTTTACAGGTTTGTCTTGGAGTTCCATGCCATCCAGGGGTCAGAAATTGCATTGGGTGGGAAAACTTTGGCCGACTACCCTGAGTGATCACTTTTCCAAGGCATGAATGATCCGAAAGAACTATGCGATTTGTTTTTCGAAGCCATCCACTGCACAGAGCGGTTGTTTTATTGTGAGCATTACTTGGTGTACCGACGTTCAAGTAGAAAGCGACACAGAGAATGGCAGTTCCTTCGCACTAGCGATCCATATGAGTATATATCCGAAAATTATTCAGACACAAACAAAACAAACTACTATTCCATTATAGAAGTCGTTTCAGTCTTTTCGATTTGAAACTGGAGTTAACTTCATGGAAAACATGGAAAACATATAAGAAATATACATTTTGCTCCATGCTGCGGACGTACAGTAGCAGTGGCTTCGATTCGCCTGCGCTGGACAGCTTTTACATACGGTAACCGATAGTTAAACGCACAAAACCTGTAGATAAAAAGTACATGTTCACTGATAATGGTACAGGAAGACAAGGTAAAGTGAAATTAAAGTGTAACGTCGTATTATGGAGTTTGCTCAGGCAAGACCAATCCGTTATCAGGCAGAGAGATACAGGGAGAACATTTATAATAGTGTTGTTTAAATTTATTTAAAACAATATTTAAAATGGCCAAAAACAGCCTTTTCATTTTAAATAAAATCGATTTTAATTTTGTTTAAAATCGAGATAGAAAACGTGCTGATTTTTTATTTAATTTAATCTAAATTGGGCCAAAACAATTAAAATCATAAGCAATTTTAATTCAAATTCATATTTTAAATGGCTAATATCGGTCTTTTTTCCTTTAAATAACCCGGAAGTCTATTTAAATGCGATCCGCCAGGCAATTTAAATATATCTTTAATATTATTTAAATTCGGAGAGGATATTTAAACAACACTAATTTATAACACCTCAACAAAAGAAAATCGCGGAGATCCGGGAGAGCGCAGGCTAGAGTTCCGCATTCTTTGGTCTGATTATACCACGTGCAATCTCACGACCGCAGCGCCATCTACAGTAGCGGACTTTTCAAAGTCAGAACTAGGAGGTAAATGCAGGCACTAGGACTGTAGCATCTCTCGTTATAACGCATTATAACCTTTGTTTGGTTTGGTATCAGGAAGTAGGGCTGGCGAAAGTAAATCAACCTGAAACTAAATCCAAACTAAACTAAAGTTCCAGTACCAGTAGCTGTTTTTTTTTAGATTCAATATATTGTTTAAAATTAGTTTCAAAAATAGTTTAAAGTTACACTAAAAGAACTAGTAACTGAACATGACTACACAGGAAAATGAACTATAGTTAAACTAAAAAACTGCAGGGCTTGTTAACTATATGCCAACCCCTGATATGGTACTTTTTAAAGTAATCAAATTAGATTAATATTTTGATGTCACAATGTGTAATATATACAGTGTATTGTATTTAGGTGGTTCCAGATTGCTTGATGTCTCTGCTGCTACTAGTACTACTACTACAACACTACTACTACTACTACTACTACTACTACTACGGCGTGGAGCAACTTGTTCCTCCGGATGGCATTAAACGCGGTTTTGAAGGCTGACGTGAATGCCCGCCTAGTATGAACAGCCGCTTCCGCTCCTCCTCGTGTTCCGTATCCGAGTTGGCTGGGACACATTAACGCAGCTTGAAATCCGTCCCAGCAATCGGCAAAAGTGAATAATGGTCAACTTTGGCAGTTACTGCGGGATATTGGTCAAGCAGCAAATGACCAAATCATTATCTCTAAATTTTAAGAACACACCAATTTTTAAAATCAGCCGAAATTATCAAAATCAATCAAACCATCTTTGTATGTAGATTCGATGTCGACATGTTGTCATTCGACGACATGGGCGTTAATTCAGTATTTTTTCGTTTAATTTACCCTAATTTGTAAGGATAGCTCGGCTACGAGAATAAGAAGAGTCAACAGTTTATAGTGTACTGGAAACAAAAAGGTCAGTCCCACGATGTTGCCATATATGCAACGTGAGTGCCAATATAAAAAAGACTAGAAAAGCCCGAAGCGCCAGTAAGTCTTCCACTACGAGGAGAACATAGTTTCATCACTGATTACAGTTGCAGTAATGTGGGACCCCCCGATTCGCGTCAACCGTTATATGTCTACCGGGTTTAATCAAGTCTTGGGATGTGTCTTCAAATCCTGTTTGATCCTACACACAAGTACATTTATTTTGAGAACCCGCAATTTCCGATGATCTCGCATTTCATTCGTATATCGGACAATCATGCAATGTTTGCCAGAGATTGCAAGTACTATAGAGCATGTATTTTGAGATTCCTGTGAAGGATCGCCAATTCGCCATGCTATGAACTTACGCTAAATAAGAATTCGAAAATACGACAACGGCCCACCGAATGCATTGCCAGAAGGTGAGAGTGGTCAGCTCTCGAGTAATGTGTGATATTTTTCGTTTCAGAGTTTTGTGATAACTAAACTTTTGTCCTCGCCTGAAACATATTTCTGATGCAATATTGCTCTTGCCAAAAAAGGAAAAGGTATGACGTACGCTAAGCTAATAGAATACGGACCCTTCGATCTTCTCTCTTCAAAATGAAAGCGCACAAAATGAAGCGATTAGTTTGCACATTCAGCAGTATACACTTTTGTTTGCCAATTTACAATACTGGCGGATTAACACTATGACTATTCTTTATTTTACTCGTATCAGCACCAGCCACCAGGCATGCCTTTTTCCTTGTCACCGAGGCAAATAAAAAATGCAGTCAAGTCAGCACAATCTACTGGGAGGAGGTGTTGACACAAGATAAGTGGCCCTTTGCAGCTAGCTCACCACAGTTTTACCCAGTACCGTAACTATAAATTTGAAAATTTCAAACCATAATAATTGTTAATCCATTTTTTTACCATAGCTCTTCCTCTTAATCAGCAATAAGATGCCTCTCTTGATCATCGACACTAATCTGCCAAGGAGCAAGATCCCGAAGACGTTCGTCAACGACGCTGCCGAATTAATTGCGAGTATCATCAAGCAAGACAAAAAGGTAAGTCATTCTATACTTTATACGATTTTTCCCCATGTATATTATGAGATTAATTTTACTTGATCCACGCAGCATGTGGGCGTTCTTGTGAAGACCGATCTTATCATCGGCGTTGGAGGTAGCGAGGAGCCCGCTGCATTGGGCAAACTGCAGGCCATCAATCTGTTGGGCGGGGAACGGAACAACCAATACACCGCACCGATTTTCGAGTTTGTCGAAAAGACCCTCGGAATCAAGGGTGATAGGTAATCTAAAGTTTTATTTTATTTTTATATTACTTAATTAGGTCGTTCAATGTCTATGCTAAAAGTTTTCGAAGAGTTCAAAGTCTATTTGAAGTAGCTTGCGAGTTTACTTGCGGGGTTCTTCATCATTCGTCGGTCTTTTACAGGTTTGTCTTGGAGTTCCAGGCCATCGAGGGGTCAGAAGTTGCATTGAACGGGAAAACTTTGGCTGACTACCCTAAGTGATCATTTTTCCAAGGCATGGATAATCCGAAAGAATTTTGCGATTTGTTTTCTCGAAATCGTCCACTGCACAAAGCGGTTTGTTTTATTGGGAATATCACTTGGTGTACCGACGTTCAAGTAGAAAGTGACACAGAAAATGGCAGTTCCTTCGCACTAGCGATCCTTATGAATAAATATTCAAAAAATAATTACAACACGCAAACACAAACTACTGTGTCATTATAGAAGTCGTTTCAGTCGTTTCGTTTCGCAACTGGAGTTAAATTCATTGCATTTTAGCTGATATACATTTTTCATATTTTCATATTTAGACTAGCTTCTATGATAAATATCATGAAAAACATACGAGAAATATATATTTTTCTCCGTGCTGCGGAAGTAGCAGTGGCTTCGCCTGCGCTGGACAGCTTTAGCATACGGTAACCGATAGTTAAACGCACAAAAACTGTAGATAAAAAGTACATGTTCACTGATAATGGTATAGGAAGACAAGGTAAAGTGAAATTAAAGTGTACCGTCGTATTATGAAGTCTGCTGAGGCAAGACCAATCCGTTATCAGGTTGAGAGATACAGTGAGAACATTTATAACACCTCAACAAAGGACAATCGCGAAGATCCGGGAGAGCGCGCGCTAGAGTTCCGCATTCGGGTGGTCTGATTTTGCAAAGCGTCGTCTGGATCTTGACACTTTCGACAGTCTGATTAGGCCGCATCAGACTTCGCCCCTCTTGTGAGTGAACTTGCACACTTCTGAACTATACATCTTTACAGACAAGAGTGCAGGATCCTGTTGGCAAACCCTTCTCGCTAATCGTTGTCTTCCCCTCGTGAACTTCTCAAATTTATTTTTGCGCTTTCTTCTTCCCTTATTCTTTTCGCCTTGCGGTAGAAATGGTAAAGTCAAACGTCATAAAAATGGCATTATAGAAGTAATTTGCGGTTTCTCGAAATTCCCCCTAACGGCATTGGTGTTGTTCGGTCTACGAACCGGACGAGGTTGTCTTCGCACTCCGATTTCGTACTCAACATAAGTCAGGGATCCGTGGCCGTTGAAGTTGCCCACAGATGTCCAGGAGCAACATAGGAGGTCCCGATCTGTAGTATATACCACTTCTAATCTTACGACCGCAGCGCCATCTATAGCAGCAAGCTTTTCAAGGCTAGAACGAGGTAGGTAAGTGCAGGTATTACGACTGTAGTATCTCTCGTTATAAGTATTTTGATGCCACGATGTGTAATACATAGACTGCATTGTATTGTATTTAGGTGATTTCAGATTGCTCAAGTCTTTGCTAAATTCATAGCCTTACAAATCTTCTATTGTATTCCGATA
>LRSR01005071.1:0-12345 GCA_001579985.1 Hypsibius dujardini | reverse complement strand
TCCCTAGTAGGAGAAGTCTGTCGTAGACTTGTATTGTAGGCTCAGGTTTTACCCAGTCTGGGCCATATTTTACTGGTTTCTGGACATGGAATTTTTTCGATCCCTATAAATGATCCCTGTGCATAGTATATGATTTTGCTGTGTGCGAAGTGTGGTAGCCGTAGCCTGATAGGGCCTTTTCATAGAAGAATGAATCAAATGTAATTTCCAAAATTATTATTATTATTAATAATAATTTCCAAACGATGAAGGGAGAACGAAGTTGATTTTAAACGAATGTAAACAAACAGGGTACCGGACACAGTCAAAGGGTACCTAACCTGTTAAGGGTACCGAACTTATTAACGGTACCGACACGGCCAGGGGCACCAAACCGTTCTAAGATATGACAGTTTTGGGATGAGTTAGACGGACGAATAGAGTTACTTCAGAGCTGAAGAAATTAGGTCAGGGCCTGCTGGCTGGTCGACCTAACTCATCAGAATTTTGAAAAAATGCGATATCCTAGGTTGGTTCGGTACCCCTGGCCGGTTTGGTACCCCTGGCCGGTTAGGTACCCCTGGCCGGTTTGGTACCCCTGGCCGATTCGGTACCCCTGATCGGTTAGGTACCCCTAGTCGGTTAGGTACCCTATCTGGTTCGGTACCCCTGGCCGGTTCTTTTTTTTGAAAACCTTCTTTATCAGTATTGTAAAGAGTGCAGGGTGCCGATAAAGGGTACCTAACCGGCCAGGGGTACCGAACCGGCACAGACGGTATAGCACAGACGGTGTCACAAATTCACAATGCCTCAAAAAAATTCCAAGTACTGGAACCATGCAGAAAGCCCAGGTGTTATTTGGCGTCTGGGTGGGTGCTAAACCGCGACTGGGCAGGATTTTTTTCTTCCAATGATGTTTGCGTAAATGAAGGCCGGGTCAACCTCATCCAGTGGCGTGATGGAGTTAAGTGAAGGGAATGAAGGGGATGCAAGTTTGTAATTGCTTTTCAGGCTCGTTGTCAACTAATCGGGCGGTCGAACCGTGGTGGTCCTGGACTCCTGGTAGAGCAATAGGCCTTATTCGCATGCGAACACGGCATATTTTTTCACAAAATCAATGAATCGACCAAACGAACAGTGATGGAGTAACACTGTATGCACTCAGTCCTCCTGCTACACGTGGCAAAAACCTTGCACTAACCGAATTAAGCAGTTTAACTCGGGGCTGTGCACAAAAGCAGCCATACGACAAAGGAGTGTAATGGCTTAACTCGGTTAGCGCAAGGTTTTTGCCACATGTGTACAACAGTTCTACCGATTTATTTTGCATTTTTCAATGTTGTGGTTTTCTTGACTTTAACTTTCCGCGAACAGCCCCCCATATTCCGAACCTTCTCCCCGCGTTTTCCTAGAATCTAATTGACCATGCCGCAAGTGCAGCGTCTGAAACGACCAGCCACTCGTTCCAGCTCCGGGGCGGTTCACCACGCGGCGCCTGCTGCTCTTTCTGCGCCCATCCTTCCCTTTCTCCCCACCGAATCAAAAACCTCTCCCCTCACACCCGACGTGTCCGCCTCATCCTACGACCAGGCCTGTCAGGACGACGACTCCATGTCAGAGGCGGACTACCGTGGTGCGCGCGGCGGTGACGCTGCCATGGCCAGCCAGGACAGCCTCAAAAAGGAGAACCACGATGGAAGCTTCCCGGAGATTTCCACCGATGGGGAAGAGGAGAGCCTCCAGACTTCACAGGTCCATTGATGGCTAATTTTAAATTACTACTTCTGGTTTGTTTGGGGAGAGTTGGTGGGAAAGACCTGAAAGGAAGGAGGGAGAAAATAGGAAGAATTTGTTAGTTGAGGGTTTGAGCACTTGTCAACGCTTGATTGATTGATTGAGTTTTGAAGCCTGTTCATACGTTTGAATTTTGAAGCGTGTTCATACGTTTGATTGATTAATGAGTTAGGGAAATTCGCTCGACAATCTATGGTTTGGAGAAGAGTCTCCCGATCTCACAGGGTGGTTTTACTTTGTAACTGGTTTAAAAGTTGAAGATTCTGATTTTGGATTTTGTCTTCCCGAATGGTAGAAAACACAAGAGGAAAGAGAAAACAGTATTTACTAGTTGATTGAGGACTTGTGAGTCTGACAGTTGTTTGAAGGCTTGATTGATTGGATGTTGATCCTCTTTTCTCAGTACACTTTGCTCCGGTTGATTGATGAATTAGTGAGGGAAGTGCTCTTCACTCGATATATTCCCTTGGAGTTCCACGGGAATATTCATTGAGATTGTTTGACGATGAATGTGTTATTCGTGTAATTTTTTTTGATTTGGGAGTGAGATGAGATAAGTTGAAGACCAGGTTTGAATGGTCAGAAAGGGTTCGATTCATCTGGCTGATTGACGCTTTAATCAACAATGCTTGTGAGTGATTGATCCATGAATCGATTGATTCAACTAACACGACTAGTCCGTTTCCGATTACCTGGTTACTTGCAATTTTCCTCATTTTAATTTCTTATTTAAAGGAAATCGCAGAAGCCTACACCAAACTGCCGGAACCGGTGGTCGGCCACAACGCCGACCCGAGCAAAATGCCGGTCGCCACGGAAGGCGCCCACTTGAAGGTGCTGATGGCCAAGGACAACGTCTACCTCCCGGCGGAAGTGTTGGCGCTGAAGAAGAACGTCGATGGGGTGTATCAGTATTACGTGCACTGGACCGATTACAACCGCCGGCTGGATGAGTGGGTCGGGGTGGAACGGATGGACTTGACACAGATTAACTACGGCCAGCCGTTGAAGGAGTCCAAACAGCCTCTGCAGAGCGTCTCACGGGCCTCTACACCCGATTCAGAGGTTGGTGATGCGACTGTTTAATCCGTTGATTGATTGACAAAGATGGAGAATCTGTCAGAGATTCTGTAGTAATCTGCGATGACGTTCTGCCTTCCGAATCTCAAACGCAGTCTTCTTTTTGCATTCGACACTTTGAAGCCATGACTTGATGTTGTCATTGTTCTGTGTTTTGCTGTGTCCTTCCAGCCGGGATCCGGCAAAGACAAGAAGAAGAAGCTGCCGAAGAAACTCTCCGGCTTCAGCTACCCTAGCAACAAATCCTTCTCCTCAGGCACCCCGCAGACCCCTACCACACCTGGCAGCGCCCTCTTCAGCAGCAGCGCCGCCGACATGGACGACAACGAGGTAATCAGCATCGGCGCCGTCCCTTCCACCCCCGTGCCGGCCGGTCACGGGAAAGGAATGGGCAAGGGCTCCGGCGCTCTCTCCATTCCCCGTCTATCCGGCAGTATGTCCGCCCACGGGACGGACGACCTCGTCACCCGCATCAAAAACATCCAGGTTAGTGTTTAAATAACGTGCTGAATTGTAATAATTATAGTATATATATATATAAATGTAGTACTCGAAACTAAATTAAATTACACCTAAAAATTTGCCTAAATAAAACGTCTTTTACTTAAAATAATTTTGGGTTAAATAGCTTAACCGTGTCCTAGTTTTTACTCAAGTAAATCTCGTTCTTATTAGAAATAACAATTTCAGAAATCGATTTGTATTTTTTTAATTTTATTTAAAATCGAAAGCCGCTTTCTCGACTTTTTGACACTTCTTTTAAATCGAACTTGGTCGAGTTCACCGAAAAACCTGTCAACTGTTTTTTTACTTAAAATAATTATGATTCAAATAGCGTATTCTAATATTTATTTAATTAAATTTTAGTAATTATGAATAAAATTATAATTGTAGATATCAGATAATGATTTTTTTAAAATTTAAAATCAGGTAAATAATGTCTAATGTAAAGCAATGCTGTATATATATTATTTGTAATGAGACTATTTAATATTTCTTTTTAAATGCAGGTGATTGAGTTTGGCCGGTTCCGCATCACGCCGTGGTATTTTTCTCCCTATCCACTGGAGCTGACCAAAGTGCCGTGTCTGCTGATTTGCGAGTTCTGTATGCGCTACTACGGCAGTGATATGGCCTTCACACGGCACCGCAGCAAGTGCAGTCTGTCCCATCCGCCGGGCAACGAGATCTACCGGAAGGATCACATTTCGGTGTATGAGATTGACGGGCGGAAGCAGCGCGAGTACGCGCAAAACTTGTGCCTCTTTGCCAAACTCTTTCTCGATCATAAGACGCTGTACTACGACACGGACCCCTTCCTCTTCTATATCATGACGGTGGAGGACGATCGCGGCGATCATCTGGTCGGGTACTTCTCCAAGGTGAGCCCTGATCATCTCTCTCGCCTAGGGATTCGTTCTATTCCGTAAATGCGGAAATACTTCAAAATAAAATTATGTTTTTCATTATTAATTTAATTATTTATTTGTTCGATTATTTGTTTATGAATTTTATTTTATTTCATTAGCCAGCGTCTGAATACTTTTTTCCGGACGAATCTTGAGCCTAAAAAGCGGCACCTAGCCTCGCCGAATCGTTGCTGCCCGCCTTTTTGTGCCTGCCTTTTTTGATTATTGGGTTCTTATTTCTCTGTCTGACAAGGAGTACGTGGTTCATTTTTTGCAGGAAAAAGAATCTCAGGAAGATTATAATGTGGCCTGCATCCTCACACTGCCGCAGTATCAGCGGAAGGGCTACGGCCAGCTGCTCATTGAGTTCAGCTACGAACTCACCAAACGCGAAGGCAAAACCGGAACCCCTGAGAAGCCCCTGTCCGATCTCGGCTACCTCACCTATATGAAGTACTGGTCCGCGGTGCTGCTGCGGTTTATCATCGGGGAGAAGGCAAAGTCGGACGTTTCCGGCGCTTGTCAATTTAGCATAAAGTAAGCATTGTTTTGCTTTATTTTGTTTTATTTTATTTTATTTTTCGATGGCATGAAAAAGTCACTGAGTTTAATAATAACGTTTACATCAGCCAAAGGAATTTACTAGGAAGTTTTAGTTTAGCTCGTTTTTGTAAGTTAGTAAGTTAAGGTCGTTTTTGTAAGTTAGTGCAATTTTACTTGAAATTTGTTGATTGATTTACTTTTCCAAATTTAATTTCCAAATTTCAGTTTTCAAATTTCCAAATTGAGCCCGTTTTAGTAACTTGGTTTTTTTTATCTTTTCAGACGCTAAAATAAACTAAACTAAAGCTACTTGCAAAAATTTGTTTCTAAAAGTGTTAGTGTAGTTTGGTTTGGTTGTTGGTTTGGGAATTTAATTTCCGTTTTGTCTGTTTGTGTATTATAGTGAGATTAGTGAAATAACGGCCATCAAGAAGGAAGATATCACATCGACCCTGACCGTCCTCGGGATGATCAGCTACTACAAGGGCTCCTACATTATGGTGCTACAAGAGAAGCACTACACGATGCACGAGGAGTTCAATGCGAAACGCAGCCTCACCATCGACCCGAGCTGCCTCAAGTGGTCCGTCCGCGATTGGACCAGGCGTCGTTGAGGTTGAAGCGTTATTTTTCTTGTTTAGCCGCGGTGAAAAAACATTTTCGCTGCTTAAGTTGGAAAACATTCTAAGGTTTTGTGGGATGAGTTGCCGTTGATTGATCACTTCTTCTGATGCTTCTGTTACGTTGTCTTCTATTTTATGCTGTTTGTATTTTATGCTGTTTATATAGCAATTACAGTTATGTTAATGCACTGCAAGAAGAATTCAGTTGGCAAATTTTTGATCTCGTTAGGTGAGAGGGAGCAGGAATCCGGTTGGTCAGTCAGTGAATGAAATACTGTGCATGCAAAGTTCTAATAAATGATGCCGGTATGACCCCAATTAAATGTGATATTATTTGGTGAGGATTGAAAATCATCATCTGAAATAAAATGGGATAACATTTTGAGAAACCAACTAATAATATGGTTTTCACAAAAACAAAATATGACATGGGAGTCGTCCAAAAAAAGTCGTCTGACAAGGGCTAAAAATGGTGAAAAATGGCCTTTCTAACTTTTGATGGGTAACAAGGAGGCTGTGTATGCACATCACGGACGTCGTACCGTATGCTCGCGATCTCAAGGGACACTTTTCTGCCCTACCCGTAAATTTCAACCAACCCGGGTCGTGCCTATTGAGTGCCGTTCACCGAATTAGCACTGTAGGGACGAATCTACGGAAAAGCACGACTGTACAATCAATCAATCGAGCACAACGAGTAAGCTGTACGAAATGAGCCAATCAGAGAAGAGTGAATCAGATTGAACGTTCAATCGAGGGAAGGGCCATGCCGAGGGAGGCGGGGCATAGCAGTCCCTTGAGATCGCGAGCATATGGTACTTGCAGAGTGTAGTAGGTAAACCGATCGGTACGATTACAGAATAGACTTTACCATCGTAACGAGATCCTGCTCCAGGGATCCGGCCAAACGTGTGGGACTTAACTTATCAAAGTACAATATCTACATTCCGATGAGTCAGTCAGTCAGTCAGTCGAAAGTGTTGCAATAAATCGAACGTCATTATAAAATGACGTAGGCGGTCGCTATTGAACTGCTCCGGAGCAATCGATCTACTAATTGTATCGGCTAAGGTTCGGCCAACGCTCGGCAATAAACGGACCAAGAAAAAGAAAGACGTGCTCTGACTTCTATATGGTCTTTTACAGCAAGGCCAAACTATCCTTCTTCAGCAGAAGAAAGTTAGGTATTGTACTGCGACAGGAGGCCTCAACGACGTCACCGAATCATACCGGAGCGGTGTTTGAATTTGGATGCTGGAAATAATGTGCAAAGCATTGATTATGCGGTACTATCAGCTGGAAGGACAGATGAGCAGGCAGACATACGTGCAATGAGGCAGACACAGAGATAGAGGGACAAAGACACAGGGAGGCACCGAAATAGCGAGGCAAACTGATAGACAGATAGATAGAACAGAGGAATGAAAAAACAAACAGGCAGACAGACAGACAGACAGACAGACAGACAGACAGACAGACAGACAAGCTAACATAAAAACTGTTTCTGTTATAGATGCAAAATTATCGAAGAAAAATCGAGAGAGAACAAAAACGTGGACCAAGCTATATTGAATCAAGTTTTAAAGGGTAAAGTGGAACCGTGGAACCGCTGACCACGGCATCATTCTAAATGCTACAACAATTTCTCGACAGCGACTTCGCAGTCCAAGGAACGGCAGCCTTGTTTGAACCACTGCAGGTAAGCTGATAAGGAGTAAAGACAATCTTGACAAGGAGATGTAATTTCTGTCACTGTAAATTCGTGTCTGGAGCGCAGAAATATATTGTCTAAAATTTTTCAGCAACCAAATGTCACTCAGGAGTTTTCCTATCTGGATTAAAACTGGCCTACGATCCACCCAACTGCGTCTGAAAATGATGCTGCAGATACCAATCCATCTTAAACTGAATTTTGAGAGCAATAGTGGCAAAAAATCAACGCCTCTTTGAAAAATGGCGACGTTTTTCCAGTAAAAATCAGGAAAAATGGAAATCTTCCCGTGCTTTCCGGTCTTTGAACCCTGACCGGATTTCGTAAATCATCAGTTACAATATCGGAAAGTCCTCCCTGTGCAAAGACTGTACATGCAAACGGCATCCGGCTCCACGTCAAACGAACGACGAGAAAACAGGCAGCCACGCATTTGCCTCAATGGTCATTTATTACTTCCACATGCGTATTCTGCACATGTATGCGTGTGATAACTCGAAAAGACGAACGTGCCCGCAACCAATCGCAGGCCGCTAAAAAGGGGTGAACCAACACCGCGTCGCATATATCTACAGAGCAGTAGCAGCAAGACATCAGTTGGGTCCAAGTCGTAATAGACAGCTACCAGAGTTAAAAAAAAGATTGGGAGATTAAACGAGATAAAAAAACAACACGATGACTTGCACTCCCGTCCGTAGGACTACGTGCGAGAGTGCTTGTGAGTGTGTGAACGAAAGCGTAGAGAGAACACTCGGACAAAATGATGAGAAAAACACGTGGCCACAGGACGAGCGATGCAATCCAACGCAGTCCATGAAAAAACGAAACAAATAAATAAATTAGCGGCAGCAAATTTATCTGCAGCAGACACAGACATGTCTTTCGCAACTCCGACAGCGTCAGTGCCTAAATGGGGCGAACGCGACGGCGGGGTCCGGCGGAGGCAGCAGCAGCCGCAGAAGGGACGAGTTTCCGTTGATTTGCAGTTTCCGAGGCAGTGATGGAAGAGGTGGATCTTTGCCGTCGTAGACGAGAATTCCGAGTTGCCTGAGAAAGACATGCAAAATTGTACCACCAACTGTCATTCAAAAATGTTGATGGTGGGAAGACTGAGGAGTTGGTTCAGGCACGTACCGCACAACCAGTGCACATGGGGACGAGTTGGCCGTTTTCGAGGACTGACAGGTGCGACTCGGACGCGGAACTGGTATGGCAAGAGAAACATGCTTCCGTACCTGCAGAACAATGAAAATGAGTACCTTCATTCATTACCAATGTTGATGAGTGTCCAGAAGGGCGAAGGCACGGATTCAGACACATACGAAATCAACGGAAACACATGGAGGCGTAGGGATGTCAAAAACAGGACCAGACCGTTTAACCGAACCGGTTCCATCGGGTTTTCCGGCCCGGTTCTTAAAAAAGACCGTGAAAAACACTACCGGTTCGAGCGAAAGACCGGAGCGGCCGTAACCGGTTCACAACCGTTGTACTTGTCTAACAACAATCGTTCTATCATTCAACTAGTGATAACTGAGAAAACTTGATTGTTAAATATTAATACTAGTATGTTGCGTTGTTGGAATCATTTTTGAGACTGGTCATGAATCGTGATCAATTAGTTTCCGTTGACACAGTATATTCGTAGCCGGTTTCGAACCGGTTCAGAAGAAAGACAGAAAGACAAATACCATTGCACGCAGATGCAACGCAGGCAGGCAAACAAACAGACATGCAGACAGACAGAAACACATACAGACAGACAAAGATACCGACAGACAGACAGAGAGGCAAAAAGACAGACAGGTAAATAGACAACTAACAGCAGAACTAACAGACTTGGACAAGACAACAAAGAATATACTTACTGCCATTACTGAGATCATTATTCATCCACGAGGGATCGCTCAAAGTCACGGTCGGTCGGTCCAAATTTTGGTTCGCAGCACTGCTGCGACTTGATCGGGACCGTGTGGCAACCGGCGGATCCGCCGTCGGAGCAGGCGGTGCTACCACGCGCCTCCGCGTGCGTTTCGCGGTCGGTGAGTAAGAGGATGTCGAGGATGCGGGCTCCTTCTCATCACTCGACGGCTCTTCCATCGCAGACGGTGTTAGCAGTGGAGAACGAGGAGCAGGAGGTTTCGCTACAACCCTGAAACCACCACCGCCGGTGGGATCCCACTTCTGTCGACCGCGTCGTCGCACCACGGCCGGCTCAATCACATGAGAGGCGTCCACCGGGGACTCCTCCTCCAGGAAGATGGGCTGCGGCAACAACGGACGGGCAAAGTTCTTGCTGACCTTGCGAAACAGCGGTGAGATCATGTCGACGGCCAGCGGGAGACGGCCGCTCCGCACCGGCAGTACCATTGGCCGGAGGTGGTGATGGCGCGTAGAGGCTTCGTCGCTGCGATCCTTGCGGAAGTTCTCATGCACAAAGTCGTACAGAAACATCCACTCGGGCACTTTGACTTCGAGGAGGTTTCCCTCGAGCAGGACGGCCAGGAGGGTGTCCCGCAGTCGGAGGCGGATCCGTTCAGTGAGATCACGGTTCACCGTGGCACACTTGTTGTTCATGGCGTGCACCATGCCGGGCAATTCTAGGACAATGTTGGTGGCAGCGCGACGCCACTTCTCGGCGCGAGCAATGACTAGCTTTGTCAGATCCATTTCGGGAACGCAGAAAAATGCCTAGAAGTCCAACTGGTTATCCACTGTCTGTCCGGGTGCCAGTCTGGCCACCTGTCTTTCTGAGGTTCTGGCTATCTGTCTAGCTGTGTCTTTGGTTGTCTATCTGTCCGTTTGTTTGTCTGTTTGGGTGTATGTCTGTCTGAAAAACTGTGCGTTTCTTTGTCTATCCGTCGGTCGGTTGGTCTGCCTGCCTGCCTGTCTGTCTGTCTGTCTGTCTGTCTGTCTGTCTGTCTGTAAGTCAACGTGAGTCCTCAAACACATACATCTACGTCTTGATAGTCCTTGAGCAGTTGGGTGAGCAGATCGAGCGGTGGACGAACACCGCGCTGGCAGAAATCACACATAAACTGGATGCTCTCCACCAGCTGCCGGATCAGTCCAAACTCGGCAATGTCTTCCACGTGGATAAACTCCGCCATCCTCGTACACGCGACTGCAGCAACACGTAGAGTAAGGTACAGTGTATACAATATATGAATCAGCCTCAAGGATGAGAAAAGACCGCAGGTGTTTCTAGTGGACGAGGCACTTACCGTGAAACCAGTCGAAGCAGCTATCACACTGGATCATTGTGCCGAGTTGGTGGCCCCCGCAGACGCACCAGCGGAGATCGCGACGCAGAGCGGCACTGCCGTCGCGCAGGTCGCTGTCAATCGCGGATTTCAGGCAGTTGGTCTCGCGGATCCGCTCAAAATGCGTCTGCTCGTCCCAGCAGGCACGCTCGAATAAAGTACGCTGCAAATCCGGATAAATTCTCCATCACTTACCAGCTCAAATAAAATCTACGTTTAAAACTAGAATTTTTCAACTACTCTTAACATAATTTTATCGATAAAATTTTAGTATTATTATATTGTTCAAAATTCTTCATAAATTATTATATGAATAATACCTTAGGAATTCCCAATAATGGATGAATCGTTCAAAGTAAAATAAATGTTCATCTACATAATTTTGCCGGTGAATTTAAATTTACTTCATATTTATGACACGATAACCATATAAAAACCGACAGGCGAAACTAGCGGAAAGGGCTTGAGAAAACTTACCAAGTCTGCACTGTCGTAGTGGCTCTCCAAATCCAAGTCAAATGGATGAATCTTCCCGTGGATGACCTCCTTTCCCGATGTGCCGTTCGAAGAACTTTTCACCGGTTCAGCGGCCGCATCACTTGCGCTGGCTTGGGTAGCGTCAACATTTTTCTTTTTGCGGCGATCGAATGGAGCAGCGACGGTCTCGGTGGGCTTGACCCGACGGCGAGGACACAGAACATCCAACAGGCGAGGGTTCTTGCTGGCAGCTGGGCCAAACTCAGCGCATCCAAAGAAGAGCCGTCGGAGCTTGGCCAGGAATTCCGCGGCACGTGCGGAGACTTTCAGGATCTCCGTTGCACCGTGGGAGTGGTACAGTGAGAGGTCCTCACCCTCGAGCACAGCTTGAACGGCTTGATAATGCAGACGCTGACCGCTTTTCTAAAGGCAAAACGACAAACGTTCAGTATGGGCAGCACCGTTTGCTAAAAGAAAAAAACCTGTCCGTCTACCTGTCCCGTTTTATGTATCTCTCTGCAGATATCTATGCTGTCTGTCTGTCTGTCTGTCTGTCTGTCTGTCTGGCTGGCTGTCTGTATGTCTGTCTGTCTGTCTGTCTGCCTGCGTGTCTGATTGCCGTGTCTGTCGGTTTTTGTGGTTGTCTATCTTTCAATTTGTCTGGCTGTATATCTACCTATCTGTTTAAATACACAGTAAATGTCTGTTCTGCGAAATGCTTATTCGAATGCCCAATCACAAAACTAACTTTGCACCCCTCCAGCAGCACAATCAGCTTTTCAATCGTCTCAACACCATCGCGAATATCATCCACGTGATTCAAATCGATCGGATAGGCGTCGGCTCGGTCGAGGAGACGCTTTGCATCCGCCAGTGTCACGACTTGCCTGTAACAAAACCAGCAATTGCTCGTAATAAAACGAATCCAAATGAAGATATATAACAAATGGAATAATGCGGTAAATCGATCGCAAAATGTCTGCCTAGTCTTGAACCATCCCTGCGAGGATCCCACCGGAGACGGCTTGATTACTGACACTTTCATCTCGCTGCGACTCTATCTTGATTGGTGGCATAAGGCCAACCATCAAATATGAAGAAATCACAGCGAAATCTATCGTCAAAGCAGTTTAGGCAAGACAATCAGAAGTCTTACCCGTGAGACGCGATATTCTCCGCGTCAATCTCCAAATTTCGACCCTCATCGATCAAGCTGGTTAGCAGCGCAACCATGTTGTTCATGTAGTCGGAACGGATGAAAATTTCATCCACAGTCTGTAGGACTTCCGCCAATGTCTGGATGGTGGTACGTTGGTCGTTGAGCGCCGCGATAATTCGCTCGCGGAATTCCGTCTGCTGGACAATGCTCTGCAGTTCGGAGAGGTCTTCGGTCTCGATGCTAGTGGAGCGGGCCTGGTCGTAGACACGACGGACGGTGTGGGCGTCCTGCTCCTCTGGGCTGGTTT
>LRSR01005069.1:0-16964 GCA_001579985.1 Hypsibius dujardini | reverse complement strand
AGACAGGCAGACAGACAGACAGACAGACAGACAGACAGACGAACAGACAGATAAGCAGATATTCATTGCACTGAGTAGGATGAGAGCTTATTCCGGCAATACTTTGAAGGTGATACCAGTGAATGAGCCAATCAGGGGTTTTTGCAACAGGGCGAAACCCTGCGTCTTCGTCGCCAAGGTAAGTGTAATGGTAGTACAGAAAATTGGATAGAATATGGGAAATATGGCAGCTAAAATGGTGATATTTAGACAGATGATTCGTGCGGTCTTTGCAGTCTGCACCCAGCCAAATCTCATTGGGTTAACTACCGCAATCAAGCGAACCATGGAGAATGCAATGAGCGTCCTAAACAGAGCAACCCATTTCCGGGATATTTTCTACATGTACTCTTGCGAAAATTGACTTGTATCCGATGCATGGTCCGATACAAAAACGGATATCCGATGCATGATCCGATACAAAAACGGATATCCGATGCATGATCCGATACAAAAAACGGATATCCGGTATATGATCCGATACAACTTAATTGAGGCATTTTCGCACGAGGTATGGAACTTTTTACTTTGCAGAATTGGTCTGCAGACACTTACCAGTCACTGAGATTGACAAAGTCCGGAATCCCCACTCATCCATGCCGTGGTGCTCGTTGTAACCCTTGGTAAAGGTGGGGTCGGAAAGTAGACTATCCGGCTTGCCGTCGGTTATATATAGCCGAACATTGTCCCATCTGTATTGCACGGTAAATTTTGAGATCATTCGTTGAGTCCAATAATGGCTAAATGTATCTGACTCAAATTCACAGAACAACAATGTCCGCCACGGCTATGGTCATCAGGTAGACGATGGCACTCCGGAGGGGCTTCTCGTGTGCGAGCACCACCAGGCTAAGGGTGACATTGCACATTGGACAATGCATTGCACATTGGACATTGCACACAGTGCAGCACGTCAAACGGATGGGAAAGATCACATTGAACACCATGTTTGATTGAGCGATTTGCTCTGCCGTATAGTCGAGGGTAGACACATTGACTGTGAGCATGACCGCGTCGATAGTGTTATTTACGCACCCCGTATTGGGGTTACTGCATTGGAAGTTAAATATGACGTCCGTTCCTAATAGAAAATAACGATTTGAACATTTGCATTTTCCGGTGCGTTGTTATAGCCTCATATTTTCAGCGTAGAAATCAGTTATCGGAAAAGTATATACTTCATTTGCATCAATCTCAAAGTAAAGTAGCCCGAGCATAATGACTACCGAAAAGGTACAACCCACTCACAGGTGCGGCACAAATTCGCAAATTTCTGCTGCAGACAACAGCAACCGTGACAATTGCGCACAAGAGAAAAGTCAATGGGATACGCTGTCGTTGGTGATTGTAGAATCTGCTAACTGTGAAAAGGCAAAAATGTTTACCTACTACGACCACAATAATAGTACAGAATAAGATTTGCACTTCTCGCAATAACTGAATAGAGGGTTTTTCAACCCGTCGAGGATTCTTCTACGTCGCCTCGAAGCCTTCAGTTCGCGGACGGTGGCCTGAACTGTTTATGCGACACCGGGGGTGGGATTAATTTAAGTGCCACGAATTCCAGATATCATCACGCGGTCACTGTTGGGCATCACTTCATGCAATGATGACAATGGTGGCATGATTGTCGCGGTAAAAATTCGCCAGGGAGGTTCCCGGTAAAGCTAACTGCCATCCAGTTTCCCATTCGCCAGCTTCTCAGTACCATACATCGATCTAAGCCCCCAATTGGTGTGCCCACCGGAAATTGAAGACTCAACATTTCTAGTGCTGCGTAGGTTGGGGGGGGGTGGGAGGTAATTGGTTATCTTCAAAGACTTAAACATCCGCCTGAGCGGCTGCTATATACAGTTCATGTCAACGTCCTTCTTTCCCTTTTTTGCCATCACCTCTGGTCTCAAAAATTATAGCCAGCAAATTCGAAATATGGCTAACTTTACTGCCAACTCGTCGGCGGCGGCCATGCTAAATGTGAGCAGCAGTCGTTCCAACTGCAGCTTGACTGCAGCTCAGAATAATTCCCTCAACGTCCTACCGCTGACATTGAGTTTCGTGATAATGGCCTGCCAACTGTGCAACCTCATCGTCTTCCACTTTTGGCGCGACAAAGAACCCTTCATCCACCTTCATGTGGCACTGGCTTGGACGTCCCTGATGTCGTCCGCCATTACCTGCGGCTTACCGTTGGTTCGGATGCTGCCGTGGCATGAACCGGTCAGTGTGACCTTGATCCTGATTTCTGGACGATTCTACGAGTTCGGGACGAACCTCAACTTGATGATATTAGTGGCAATCAGCGTGGACCGTTGGCTGTCCGTAGAGTACCCCATCCCTTACAGGGACCAAATATCTAAACGGATAGTTCGGAGGATGATATGGATGGCTTGGATGGTGATCATACTTATAACCGTGCCAGGGATGATTCTCTACTTTCAATCCAGCGACGTGCGTTGCGATGCGCCGATTCGAGAGATCTCCTCGACCGGTCGTTCTATTTGGAAGGTTCTCACCGGTCCCCTGATTCTGGCCTTTCTCATGATCTTTCAAGGACGGATCTTCGTGATCGCGGTGAAAATGAAGCTTCGGTTAATACGGGCTCAACGTCGCACCCACGCAGCCCTCAGGCGACCTAGCCAGACCATGGCAGGGATCGTGTGGGGCTCTCTGCGGGCCAGCATGGTCATCACGTTGGTCAGCGTGGTGACGCAGTCTCCGTTCATGTTTGATTTCTACCGGTACATCCGCGATCCCACCCTCCAGCGAGCGTTCGCTTTGCTACCGGCAATCCAGCACATGTATTCGCCCATTGTCTACCTTCTGTTTTTCTCACAGTTCCGGGCTGTCCTGCGTCGTGGATGGGGTCGACTTGTTCGTGGGACCGTCTTGATAATATCTGCGTTGTCCGGTGTGGAGCCTGCTGCGCAATCAATCCCACCGTAGCTTAGACCGTATACACCGGACGGCGTTCAAAAGATTCCGTGAGTCATTAAGTCATCCGGCGGATCGGACGTTGCTTGACTACATTAACTTGCACGACGGAAGGTGGAGACCAAAGAGACCAATGAAGGATTTCAAAATATCGTTAATGGGGAGCATCAACGCAGCGAAGTACGGGATCGTCCAATGCAAAAATTCACCGTTTCCCGGAGGCGGATGGTCCATCACATGGTCCTATGACGCTCCGCGTTCTACTGTCTTAGTGTCTTACGTTCTCTGTGTTCTTTGTTCACATTAGATTCCAAGCGACTTATGGTTCTGGTATGAGGTAAGGGCACTGGAATGGGCCACTTGTTTTTCCCGTACCCTGGAATGGACCACCCTGGAATCACAACTTCCACACAAGTTTTGGCTATCACTAAGGTTCTAAGCGACAGAAAATATTTGATAATTCGGTGGAACGCGTATCAGATATGAAAAACAATTGTGGGAACATGTTTAAAAAAGAAAAAGCTCCATTGGACGATTGGAGAAAGTCAACTGTAGAGGTCGCTGACTACGCAGTAACTTATTTGTTTTTGATTAATTTGCGACAGAGCGCCCCCTGCCGCCCGGTGGTCCATTCCAGTGCCCTTACCTCATACTGTCTCACAGGTCCGTCGACGTGTAGAGAGTAACGCGTAAAGTTCAGTAGTGACTCTTCCATCGTACTGGGCGGACTGCTCGCAGGTTCCTTGATCAGGAATCGGTGTATGGTTTGTTTTGCTTTGGTCTCTGTAAATATTGCATAGCTCAAGCCGCGGTTGGATCTCCCGTCCTCGCGTCGGGATTGTCTAGCCGTTAGGTAGGGAATCCATCTTCTGTAGCCTTGTGATGATGATCGTCCATCGTCTCTGCTCATCGGTATCGGCATCAGTACCACCCTGACTCATCAATCGCTTGCAACGTCTCAGTCCAACGACATGAGTGACCATCACAAACCGTACCTTGCCCATATATGACACACACGTAATGACATGTTCTTCATTGGTAAACAGGCTTAGAATAATTCTTACGTTAACGAGGTCACGACGTTTTGGGTGATTAAAGGTAACCATTTTTTGATATCTTCAACCACCTAATGAGTTAAAGCAGACAGATCCATAAATGGATCTCGTGGAAGGTGGTACTTCATTACTGGTATTACCATTCCGCGTCTGGTCATCTCCTATCGTTATTAGTATACAAGTACTTTCGTACGAGGTAAAGGCCGTTAACCAGGCCGCTTTTAGAAATCGTAACTTAACCAGGCCGGCAGGCTAACAGGTGGCGCATATGTCGTTTTTGCAAAGTCAACCCAGGGAGATGGAACCGAAGTGGCGCCTCTACCGGACTACTTACACACTTCTCCATTGAGATTCTTCTATTCCATTTTTTGGACTCAAATTCAAACCGTGAAGCTTAGGAACGAACTAAAATGGGTCAGAGAATTTTTCTGAATGTTTTCAAGCCATCTGTTATGGCATGGCAGCACAGCAGCGCCGGGAAATGAACGTTGAAAAAACCGGCCTGGTTAAGTTACGATTTCTAAAAGCGGCCTGGTTAACGGCCTTTACCTCGTACTGTACTGTACTGGAGTGAGCTGTGGTCTATTTATGAGCACTACTGTACTCTATCTTAGTGAGTGCTTACGTTGATGTTGCCGTTGATTATTTTTATACATTGTACATGTACATGTGTCTGTACAATCCCGCAGCACTTATATAAGTTCGCGAGTTGCTGTTGTGGGAAGATCAGTTCGCAGCACTTAAGTTTTCTCTTCTTACATCCTAGTAATACGACAAGCGGTCTCCGTCCGTTAATCTACCAGTATAATAGGGTCGACTTGATAAGTCTGTTTAGCTGCCGCGTCACCATTCACACAGACATGGTGACAATGCATGACTGCCGGTAAACACTCTGCGTTGAAATACCCGGTGACAGCCAGATGATACCAAAGTTTATATTCTCAGCGGCTGTTATAGGATACTCAGTACCCCTCAATCTAGAGTTTCAATTACTGTGCCCACCTGAAATAGAAGTCTCAACATTCCTAGTGCCACGTGAGGTCGGCGATAATTGGTTATTTGAATAAGACTGAAACCTTCTGCGATTCTGCGCTTACGGGAGAGGTGCAGTTACTTGTAATGAGCTCCGCAATGTGTGTGTGTTTATGCAAGAACTGAGGGGTTCCACGATAGCTGACCGTTCACATCATTAAGTGTTGTCCACTGCACAGGCTAAACCAAACGTATTCCTTAAAACAACAAAACATAACTCCAGCTGATGACTTCCGTGCATTGCAACGATCCGAGGGGCTCACCAATGTGGAATGATGGACCAAACACGCAACGAAACAACGGCACCAACTGTGTTACCCTTAAATGAATACCCTATTGAGCAGGGCCCTTGCAAAAGCCTGTCGGTGAAATTAACACAAATGCATGAAAACGCTTCAAATCAAGGGCGGCACGGGTTGAGAAGGTACTGATGAGCCAGTGGCATGGGTCGATAGTTCGGAACACACCTCACAGGGTATTGCAAGAGGCGCTCGTTTACTTCGAGTAGTCGCAGTTGTAGAGGAGTCTCAAGCCGGCGCGCGAAACTGGCGCAAACCGCAGCAATGCCAAACGACTGCCCGAAACTAAGGGAAAAAGGCAAGATACACCACAGGAGGGTACATGTGCTGGATGGCAGGCAGAATTGCGAGGAGTCCCACCAACGTCCGATTCATACTATTGGGGGCCTCGATGATGGTGGGAAAGAAGGTGACAATCTCAACCAGCGTTAACGCCATACTAGCCCTCAACGAGCTCCAGACGATTCGGACGGGTTGTGGAGGGTCGCCAGCAGCCGAGACGGTAGGTCATCGCTTGGCCAGTACCTTCCTCTTTACGACAACCACCATTATACTAAGCTGAAAGGCCACCAACAGACCCAGAATGATCGGACCGATGACGGTCCGCCACGCGTAGGCACCCCGCTCTTACACCACGACTGATGGGTGCGTTACAGGAGGTAATGACTGACCCCAGTAGCGGACGAACTCCGGGACGGTGAGAAGAATCGTCAGAAGCCACGACGCGGCTGCGAAGAACTTGACGTTACGTCGAGAGACCCGTCTGCGGTACTCGGTGAGCAGCTCCACCGAAAGCCATCGGTCCACGTTGATGGCGCCACCAGGTGACGATGGAGAGAGTCGCGGAAAACGCGTAGCCTCGCACGCAGGCCGTTATCAAGTGCCCACTTAAGGGTTCCTTCCAGGGGCGGCCCGAGGGTGGTGATGCCCAGTAGGAGGGATGGGTAGGCGTGGGCGATGTGCAGCAGGACGAAGGGCTGTTGGATCTGCCAGAAATGAAAGATGATGAGGTTGAAGGATTGCGCGGAGATGATGACCGCGCTCAACGCCAACGGGAAGATATTCAACGAGTACAACTGCTCCGCACTCAGGCTGCAGTTGGTTGTGGCCAAAGGTCCATGATGGGAAGAGTTGACGGTTAGATTTGAGGTGTACATTACATAATTTTTTGAGAATACGAGAAAGCCTGGCTAGATGAAAAAGCTTTGGGTAGAGGCAGTGAGCGGTCGTGTCGGGTTCTGAAAATTGTTTACCGGGGTATCGAGCAATTAAGTTGCAGTAAATAGATGCCGGTGAAGGACGGCGGAAATATAGGGAAGAAAGGAAAAGGGCTCAGTGCAGGCGTCCAGGCCACTCAGCTGTCGGCTTGTGTGATACGCGTCCGGCGTCTTCTGCGTGGGGCAATGATGAATAAAAACGGTCACGCCGATGAAAGGTGGTCACATAACTTTAAAGAATGAAGGATGAACGATCAGACACACAGGCAGACAGTCAGGCAGACAGATTAATAAACAAATGAGCAGATAAATGAGCAGACAGACATGCAGGCAGACAGGCAGACAGACAGAAAGACAGGCAAAAGGACAGACAAAAGGACGCACAAAGCGGCAGGCAGGCGGCAGGCAGGCAGGCAGACAGACAGTTAGTCAGTCAGTCAGTCAGTCAGTCAGTCATTCAGGCAAGCAGGCAGATAAACAGAGAGGCAGCCAGATATGTGGGCAGACAAAGAGTAAAAAATCATGTTGTATGCGCAAAACTTCGGCAGCAGATGGCGATGAGGGGCCGAATGACGACGCCAAGTCTTGCTCGGCATCAGTAAGTAACGTCAAGTAACCGGTCACGTAGTCCTCCGCCATTAAAGCCATGAATTCTTTTTCGCCTAGAGCAAGAGGAATCATAGCGCCATCTGCAAGCACAATAGGACGCTCTTATATTGTCGCACTGATTTGTACAAGTCTCGTATGCCTTTTGCCCTTTGGAGCTCCAATCAAATCTGTATGAATCATGGCAAATTCCACAGCATCCAGTCGACAAATGACGAAACAAGGAAGAAAATATCAAAAATTGAACTGCTGGTGTGAACTCTAAACAGACTTCCTCGACTCACCCAAACTTCGTAACACCATGGTCTTCTCCTGGTCGGACACCAGACAGTATGGGACCGTCAACTGTATGACATCATCACCATCATCATCGTCCGAATGCTTTTCTCCGTCCGTTGATTGAGACAGCGGCGAAGCAACGGAAATGTGCCATGTCTTCCGTTCCAACCGAGGATTAGCCGAAAAAAATTTCCAAACTAAACAAAACAAAAAATGAGATTACCAAATTTTGCAGCGACCCATTAAACATAATTACAGTGTATTACCCATCTTAAATCTACATCGAAATCATAGTCTTATATTTGATGTCGGTAGTTTTCAAAATTAAACATTTATTCAATGCAATAGTGACCCAACGATTTGAATACTGAGATACACAATGGGCCCGTGAAGATTTTCTATCTGTCCTCTATAGTGCGTAGATGCGGTCTCCGTTGTAGCCAGTATACATAGTAGGAGCTGTCTCCGTTGTAGCCAGTATACATAGTAGGAGCTGTCTTCGCTGGAGCGAGTATACATAGTAGGAGCTGTCTTCGCTGTAGAGAATATAAGGAGTAGGAGCTGTTCTCATTTTAGCCAGTATACATAGTAGGAGCTGTCCTCACTGTAGCAAGTATATAGTAGGAGCTGTTTTCATTTTAGCGAGTATACATAGTAGGAGCTGTCTTCACTGTGCAAGTATATAAAGTAGGAGTTGCGGTTACCAGTAAAAAAGCCATTTGGATGATTAGAAAGATTATCGGACAAGGCGTGATTGCAATTTTTTAGCGGTTTCGATACGCACGACAACGCTTACGGCATGCATACTTTACGAGAATATGTCACAACAAAACAAGTCCAAGTATGAATATGCTCAAACGCCATTTTATACAGAACTGAGACGCACGCAACCGGTTACAATTCAGCACAACCACGGATGATGATTAAATTTTTCCGGCATTATAATTCTAAGTTTCTTCGCATTTCCTTATTCGCTTGTGAGCGAACTTTTATATCTAGACGACTTGACAGCATTAAGTTGATGACTTCTTAAAATATCAGGCAATTTGTTATCAAGTAATCTAATTCGTTTATTCTCCAGGCAATCAGGCAATCAAGCGATGTAATTCGTTTATTCTCCCACTTTTGTCGATCTAACTCTATCTAGCATTACGACTACATGCTTTTCCGACCGGAAGTGACAGTCATGCTGGAAGGACACCCGACGCGTTTATTGGCTCATTAAATATACTGGAGCATCATTTAAGACCGCGGACTAAAAAAACTGGATGATTTCCGGATTGCAATCCAAAATCTGATTGACAGGACGATATCCTACACGATGGAATTATAGCTGTTACTTTTTTTTATTTGCACCGGCCAAGATGAGGTACCCTATACTAAACTAAACGTCCTGGCCTACATTAAATAGCATTTCAGATTACGTCCAACCTACAGACAAATATAGATGAAAACAGGCAGTTATTTTATCTAATTAGCTGACCTAATTTTATACAAGTATTTATTTATTTTAAACAACAAACACAATAACAAAGTTATTTGTTTGTGTTTACATTCGAGACATACGGATTTGACAATGACCAGCATACAAGTACTCTGTAGTTATACATGGATGATCATCGCTCATTTGCCTGCCTGCCTGCCTGCCTGCCTGCCTGCCTGCCTGCCTGCCTGCCTGCCTGTCTGTCTGCCTGCCTGCTTGCCTGTCTGTCTGTCTGCCTGTCTGTCTGCCTGTCTGTCTGTCTGTCTGTCTGTCTGTCTGCCTGTCTGTCTGCCTGCCTGTCTGTCTCTCTGTCTGTCTGTCTGTCTGTCTGTCTGTCTGTTTGTTGGTTTGTCTGTCTGTGTGTCTGCCTGTCTGTCTACCAGCGTGCCAATCAATCAGGCCGCCATTTCGTAAAACCGCTAATGGATATTCAGACAAACGAGAAATGGAAAAATAGGACATGTTTTGAGGTTTTTGAATCGGCATTACGCATTTGCAGGCGCTCCTGTTTCGGCCTCTTTTGGATCTGGTTTAGTTGGAACCGAATATTGTCCTTTACGTTTGCTCAAGTTACGCAGAATATTACGAGAAACGGCGTTTTTGAAGACTTCCCTGTTACGCCCCTGAACGGGAACAGTTCCTTGCCGGGAAGTTTGCGGTTTCCCGATTTCAGAGTGCCCACTCTGGAAGTCCGGCTTGTTGATCAAGCACTCAAGGCTGCACAGCGGCAACTGGTGGATACGCTCTCTCTGGAAGATCAGCTGAGCCTCAGACCAGGGCACGGTGAGACTGGCTGTCTTTTGATCGATCTTCTTTCTCCTGGCCAGAAAATATGGTTTTTGGTGCGACATTATTTATATTTTCAGGTTTTAATTTTAATTTTGATTTCCAGGAAATGTTTTGCCAAACAGTTCGGCTGATTTGCTTAGCATCGAATCAAAACTCCATCCAGATGCCAAAAGGGCCTCCGCGATCGGTTATGTGTTGGAAGGAATGACGCGTTTCATTGCGAACCGGTAAATAGAAACAACTAGACTGCTCATTACATTATTGTCTCAATCCGCACTGTCGAGTAGACAAGACAACTTCACCGTGAGTGAAAGGAAAAGTATTCTAGATTCATCAATCACGGAAACTGTCAAGAGCCACACTTCTTCTCTTAATAAGAGCTAAGTTCTAGGTGACTTAGAACCGCCGGCAGAATGGGCGGTTCTAAATACCACTTATGCGAAGTGGTCGAGACCAAGGCAGATTGTTGATCGGTTTCATCTTTGTCTCCCACTGAGCAGACTATGCGTTGACCAGAGCAGCAGCAGCAGTTTAAGGAAGATTCCGATGCACAGACAACAAAAGGAGAGCAAATAAAATAATGACGAGAATGAAAACAGATAAACTATGCAAAAATAATACACAAGGCAGCCAGGCAGACAAAAACATATTCAGACAAACAGGCAGATAGACAGACAGACAAACAGACAGACAGACAGACAGACAAGACAGACAGACAAATAGACCCACACGTAGGCAGGCAAGCAGATAGACACGCCGGCAATTAGTGTCACAGAAGGGCGTTTTGTTTCGATCTGCCATAGCTGCATCACCTGCCAATCATTCTTTAATAATTAACATTATTATTATTATTATTATTATTATAGGTCTCAACTGACACGCGAACAAGTTACATTTGGATTACCCAAATTATCAGTGACACATCCCACCATTACTCGCCGGTGCCCGTACAGCCCACCTCCGCCTTGTGAAGTGACGGCATTCCGCAACATCACGGGACTCTGTAATAACGTACAGAATCCGTGGTGGGGTACGCCCATGACGCCATTTTCTCGCTTCTTACCACATGCCTACTCGGACGCCGTGCGGGAACCTCGAACCGCAGTGAACGGGAGCGCCCTTCCGAATCCTCGATTCATCAGTTCGACGCTGCACTACCATGTGCCGAGAAACCACTCCCACATCACTCAGATGCTCGCGGTGTGGACGCAGTTCGTGGAGCACGATCTCAGCCACGCCGGGAGCTATTTCGGTAAAGATCAATCAGCCTTTCTCTATAGAACTAATTTAATTTACTACATTAATAATAAGACAATGAAATTGGAAATTACGCGCAAAAACTTAAATAAAACTAAGTAATTATCTGATTAATTAATAATATGCGTAATAATAATTAGCGACTACGCGGAACTACGCAAGATCAGCACGGCTGGGACTTTTGAGTCGGTAATGATACTTTTTTCTGTTGTAGCTGGAGAAATGGTTCCCATAAATTGCTGCACAAACTCGACCCTTCGACATCCCGAATGTTTTCCGGTTGATCTGGATGTCGTCGACTCATTTTATGAGGAATCAGACATCGGCTGCATGAGTTACACTCGCTCGGTCATAGCGCCAAAACTTGGCTGCGTTTTGGGTCCCCGAGATCAAGCCAATCAGGTGACGCATTTCCTGGATGGATCAACCATTTACGGCTCGACTGATCAGGACAATAAAAGACTTCGCGAAGGAGCAGGCGGTAATTTCCTCTCAAGATTTATATATATTTACAGATGAATTATTCTCTAATTACTTCAGTGTCTTTTCATTCTGCAGGTCGTCTCTGGATGACGGACTTTGAAAACGGGAAAAGTCTCCTTCCGGAAGCCATCAACGGGACGGATTGCCGCCCACCTCCAGACAGCGGCGCCAGTTGCTTCGATTCCGGGAATGTCCGGGTTAATCAATACCTTCCCATTACGGCAATTTATACATTGTAGGCCAATTATAATTTATGCGGAAGTCATGATATGCATGAGAAATTATGATTATTTATTAACCTGTAATTGTATGGCTGCTGGTTAGATTTGTCCGAGAACACAACCGTCTCGTCGAGCAACTCGGTAAACTGAACACCCACTGGGACGACGAACAGCTGTTTCAAGCTGCGAGAAAAATTGTCATTGCGCAGATTCAGCACATTACGTTTAGTGAATACTTACCGCTGGTTCTCGGGAAGGATGCCGTGGAACGACACAACGTGCAACTCCTGGATCAAGGATTCTATCGCGGTAAGCTCATCCAGGGTGAACCGATGCAACAAGTGTAAACACAGCACGGATTTAGTGGATATTTTCGTCTGCAGGTCTGTCTGTCTGTTCATCTGTCTGTCTGTCTGTCTGTCTGTCTGTCTGTCTGTCTGTCTGTCTGTCTGTTCATCTATCTGTCTGCGTGTCTGTTTGTCTGCGTGTCGGTGTGTCTGTCTGTCTGTGTGTCTGTTTGTCTATCTGTCTGCGTGTCTGTTTGTCTGCGTGTCGGTGTGTCTGTCTGTCTGTGTGTCTGTCTGTCTGTCTGTCGGTTTGCCTGAGTTTTTACCTTATCCAAAACCTTTTTCTGGATATTAACATGTACTTGATGTAACTTTCATAAACAGTAATGCCTGACAGCTTTAATGCATTATCCTTTGAAGACCCATACTTAATAAGTAGTTCTCTGCCTTCGCAGGTTACTCGAGCGATGTGAATCCCAGCATCACAAATGAATTCGCGACGGCCGGAATTAAGTTCTGGCACTCACTGGTGGACAATCGGACGGAATTCATTGACCGTCGTGGGCGGGCCAGCTGGAAATCGCTTACTACGCAATGGTTCCAGCCGTACGATGTAGGTTCCGCCCTTACCATAACGAAACAGTGGCTTACGTCTCCATAGTGCTATTATTCGTGAGCAGCAAACTGGGTGGCGCGACTTACGTCGCATGCTGCTTTTTTCTTTCAAGTGCAAACAATAATGGCTTCTTTTTTGCATTCAGTTATATTTCGCCGGTGTGCTCGACGGCGTCGTTCGCGGTCTGTTCGTTCAGCCTGCACGTGCCGGTGATCAGTCAATTGTCTCGGCCCTAACGAGCAGTTGGTTGCGAGTCCCCGGCTCCAGTGGAACCGGACTGGACATCGCTTCTCTGACAATCCAGGTATTAAGTCCACACAAAAATACACAAAATTCACACACACACAAATATATCTGAACATGCTATTTGAACCTGAATAAAATGACTTAAACATAAACCGTCACCATGTACAATGTTTGTAATGACTGTCAGAGGGGTCGTGATCATGGCCTGGCCGGTTACAATTCATGGCGGGAGGCGTGTGGCTTGCCCCTTGCTAAGACATTCGACGACCTGCGGGACACCATCAGCGAGAGTAACGTCAATATACTCAAAGTCCTTTACGGGTTAGTTCCGGTCCTTTAACTGAACCGGTTCGGTTCTTTAACTGAACCGGTTCGGTCCATTAACTGAACCGGTTCGGTCCTTTAACTGAATCGGTTCGGTTCTTTAACTGACCGGTTCGGTCTTTTAACTGAACCGGTTCGGTCCTTTAACTGAACCGGTTCGGTCCATTAACTGAATCGGTTCGGTCCTTTAACTGAACCGGTTCGGTCCGATTCAGTTATTTTTTCGAGAAATTTTGGAAGTATTGAAACGCTTTCGGATTAATAGGTCTGTCAATGACATTGATCTCTACTCCGGCGGTCTAAGTGAACGACATGCCGCAGGATCACTTGTGGGACCCGTTTTCGGATGTATCATCGGAAAGCAGTTCCATAACGTTCGGCGTGGCGACCGATACTGGTACGAGCTGGACATGCCGGACTCCAGCTTCACTTTGGGTATTCATAAAACACTGTCTTCGGATAGTGCGTCATAACTGATCATTCATACCGTGTGCAATGTTAATACGTTTTCAGACCAACTGAATGAGATTCGGAAAGTGACATTGGCGAGGATAGTGTGCGACAATGGCGATGCGATTGCCGGCGCACAACCTCACGTCATGCTGCAGCCAAACTCTTTGCTGTAAGCACCTAAAAATTTTATATCTAATATAATAATATATATATTATAATAATTTTGAAGTCTAAGGAAAGCATACAGATATATTCACCGCGCAAGGGTGAGCTTATGTCTTTTTTTCAACCGGCCATCGATGCTTTCAGGAACGCCCCAGTTCGGTGCAAGGGTTCGACGATTCCGACGCTGGACCTTAAATTGTGGAAAAATGGTATTCATATTGTGACACCAGGAGTAAATCTGTTCTTCTATTCAGTGCGCGTAGTTCACTTATGTGCGTGGCTTGCTGTTCCTTGCAGAAATGCCGAACGAGCCAACCTACTCGAAAGACGATCTCTTGAATATTATTGAAAAATCGCGAGAGGCAGTGAACGCCGCCGCGGCGGAAGAACTCGCTCGCGCTCAAAGTCGCAATGACGTCCAGGCCCGAATTCCCTTCAACATCCCAACCGAATCCGTTCGATTACTCCACCTCGAAGCGAACACTTTCCTCCAGAGTACCAAGCACTTTTTGAAACGCGAACTGCCGAGCCGGTACGCGTTGACTTGTCTGATTGATTGATTGATTGTTTGATCTCTTTCCAATTTAAGATTTTAATATTTTAATATTGTTGTTTTTTTATTTATTAATTAACTAGAGCGAACATGTCATCGGCAATGGCCAAAATCAAGCGCTTCAACGCGCTCGTCAGTGCGAAATTAGAGGACCCAACTGAGGGCGCTAACTGCACGGAACGGGTCACTCCGTGCGATCACACCTCCAAGTTTCGGACTTTTTCCGGGTGGTGCAACAACCTCGAGCACCCCAGTTGGGGTTCGGCTGAACGGATCTACGGGCGAACTTTGGATCCCTCGTACGCGGACGGGGTGGACGAACCGCGGAACATGAGTGTCACCGGTGTGGCGCTACCCTCGCCGAGGGCCGTCCAAGTGGCGGTCATCACGGACCTGGATCGACCTCATCCGCTTTATACGGTGCGTACTCAAGTGCCGCGATTATAACGGTCGGTTAAGCCCCGCCCCCGTCACATAGGCCGAGTGCGCTGCCCGGGTGTAAGAACCGACCGTTATAATCCTGGCACTACAAGATTCCTTTTTGCGTGTTCATGTGCCTGCAGATGAGAAGCCGTAAATTCTACTGAAAATTGCTGTTACTTAAGGATTTCAGTCTAATTTTAATGGAAAATTAGCTGATTAAAATTTAGATTTTTAGTTGAAGCTTAAGTCTTTGTCTAGGAGCTTAGTTCTGGTTAGTCGAAAGCTTCGTATGCTTTAATCTTCATTTTCCAGCACATTCTGATGAATTTCGGCCAGTTCCTGGATCACGACATCACCCTGACACCCATCGCGACCGCGCTGAACGGATTCAACTTCAACTGTCGATCCTGCGACGCGGCCACTGCCAACAGTGACAACTGTCGACCCATCAGCATCCCGGACAATGATAAAACGATGAGCCCTTTTATCAATGAAACGACACGAGAACGAAGGTGCCTGGCGTTCATCCGGTCATCCTCCGGTCGCACTGCGCTGGGTGCCAGGGAGCAGATCAATCAGAATAGCGCGTACATTGACGGCAGTCAGATTTACGGGAGTAGTCTCTGCAAGACCCAACGTCTTAGAACATTTTCAAACGGTATGGCGCATTTCTTTCGTGGAACGTCTTTTAATTTGAGCCTTACGGTGGTTATTACAATTTGCTGCTGCACCCGTCGTTCCACAGGGCGAATGAACACCACAAAACATCAAGATGGCTATAAGGATCTCCTGCCACAGACGATCGACAAGAATGATGTTGAATTCCTGGAGTGCAAAAATCAAGTGGCGGGAAATGCCTGTTTTCTGGCGGGTGATACGAGAGAAAATGAAAATCCCGGACTGACCATATCTCACACCATCTGGGTAAGCCGATTAGTGTAAGAGTATGCTTACAGTTTCAGCTACGAGCCAGGGTCTTCACCTAGCGCAGAACATACAGTACTTCCTGAACACATTCCTACTTAGAACTAGTTGTAGACACTCAGGGTCAATGTCTAGGCCCATATGTCTGCCTGCTTGTTCACGTGGCCTCGTCTAGTCTGTCTGCCGGGCTGTCTGCCTGTCTGCCTGTCTGTCTACCTGTCTGTCTGTCTGTCTGTCTGTCTGTCTCTGTCTGTCTGTCTGTCCGCTTTTGTACCATGCTAACTAATGTTTGTTGCCATCGAAAGATGCGGTACCACAATGTCATCGCCGACGAACTCCATCGGCTCAACCCATCCTGGGATGACGAACGGCTCTTCCAAGAATCTCGCCGCATCGTCGTCGCCGTATTCCAACACATTGCCTTCAATGAGTACCTGCCTCGCACCCTCGGTCAAGCCGTCCAGGACGCGGCCGGACTACGTCTACGCAAAAGCGGTTACTTCAACGAATACGACTCCTCATGTGATGCCACCATTACGAACGAGTTCGCCGCCGCCGCATTCCGTTTCGGTCACACCCTCGTCCGCGGAGAATTCGGCCGCTACAACAACGACCTCAAGCCGGCGAATGTCTCCAAGCTCAATCTCTTCCAGCACTTTGCGCGCGGCGACATCCTCTACGAAAACTTCGGAGTGGATCAGGTGCTGATCGGATTCACCGTGGAACCCATGCAGAACGCCGACAGTATTATCAGCAAGAGTTTGACCGACCAGCTGTTCGAAGATCCGGGGAGGAAATTCAGCGGGCAGGACTTGATTTCGATTAACATCATGCGGGGAAGGGATCACGGTGTGCCGGGCTATAACGAATTCCGTGAGCACTGTAACCTGACAAGGGCGGCCGATTTCAGTGACCTGGTCTCGTACATGCCGGCGGAAGTGGTTGCCGCCATGCAGAAGGTGTACGCTCATGTCGACGATCTGGATCTGTATTTGGCGGGAATCTCCGAGTACCCCGTATACGGCGGTGTCGTAAGTGAAGCATTCCCTTTCATCCGTTCTTGATTTCAGAGTAATTCCCTGTTGGCAGGTCGGACCGACCTTCGCTTGTCTCTTGGGAGAACAATTCTACCGCACACGAAAGTGTGATCGCTTTTGGTATGAAACCGGCGATCCGTTGCTGCGCTTCTCTGAAGGTACTGCGATGACTGCGGTTATAATTATCCGTGATTATGTTTTTCTGCCAGAACGGCCCAATAGAGAAAAAACCATAATACCAGTCC
>LRSR01005067.1:0-22892 GCA_001579985.1 Hypsibius dujardini | reverse complement strand
CTTTCACGAATGCGCACATGCCAACTGCCAGCGGGTACATCGCTATATTAAACCATCTTGTCATTTAACAAAAAGCGCTTATCTTGTGCTCCTTTTACAAGAAACAACCCGTGCGTCTTCCAATTTGCGTCAAATATCACCAGTTACCTGAGAATTAAGAGCCCTGGCACAATGTGTTGAGTAACAAAGATAGTGCCTGGTTAGCGTTGCCGCTCTTTTCACGCTCAGCACGACCTTTGAACAATTATAGTCTTGTTTGTGGTTACATGTACACGATTTTTATATTTACTCAGTAGTTTTATGTCGTACCGCAGAATTGTGTGAAGATTACAAGCCGCAAGGTAAAGAACCACATCTCCTGTTTACAGGCATGCATCTTTCCCGATGAACAAGAGAGGTTGTTTTCAAATATTCAATGTTGGCGCGAGGGTCCGCGAGGGTCGTTCTCAATTCCCGTCCCGCGAGACGTAACACTTTTGGGACTCCTCATTAGACTTGAATGCGGGAGGTGTTTAAATCCGGTTTTCGTCGAAATCATCCAACTGTGCCCAGCCAGTCAACTTAATTAATCCGCTGATGCACAGCCAATAATGCAATTATTCTCCAAAGATGGCGCCGCGTGGGCGGAGGCACAGCTTAGTCATCAACAACAACCATTATTTCTCATCCCATAGAGGGTCGTACGCTTTTGAGACTGCGCGGGCTACACCTCTGAACGTGGAGAACCATTCAACCACCACATGGGTACTCTGTTATCACTTACTTTTCAAGTATTCCTGACATTGTTCATAGTGTTCTATTTTCGGTCGCGCCACCCTTTTTTTCATCCACGTCGAAGCCATTCCCGTCCGACTGTGCATCATGAATCATTCTTCAAACAATACATCCACGACCACGCCCTTCCCCGCAGCTTCCTCGTCCAAGCAGAAGGAGCTGAGCGCGTGGATCGGCACGACGCTCGGTATCAGCATGCTGGGCATCATCAACAACCTGCTGATCCTCCGAGTGGCCTGGCCGAGTAAATTCAAAAAGTCCGGCGTGAGTCTGCTCATTTTTCACTTTGTCGCCGTGAACCTGTTCATGTGTCTGGTGATCGTCCCGGTCGGCGTGGTGATTGTCCTCGCGAAACGGGACGGACGGTGGCTCGCGGACAATTCCTGCCACTTCGTCCACACCCTCTGGACGGCGGTTGGCACGGTGGTCAACTGGTCGGACGTCGGACTGGCCGCGAACCGGTTCATCGCGCTGTACTTCCCGCACGGTTATAAAGCCTGGACGTCGACCCGCGTCAACGTCGGGGTCATCCTCACCAGCTGGGCCATCTCCGTCGGGCTGATGATGCCGTTCACCACCGGTGCGGGCGGTCAAGGGATCACGCTGTCGGAACTGGGTCTGTGCTTTATAAAGCCCAGTGGTCGTTTGGGCGTCTTTTTAAGGTGAGAACGCACATCCGATGTGGAAATTCTTTGCTCATTGTCCGTTAATGTAGATGCCGGCTAGAACCCTTAAGCCACTTGTCTCACTGTGCAACTCATTCGGGTTTAGAGATGACAAAACTAAACTTAAAACTAAACTAATCAGAAATTCTGAGCTGTGTTTTTAGTTGAGTAAAAAGTTGAACGAAACGTTCAAGTCATTAAAGATCTAACTGGGAGAAAAAATAACTAAAAAAACAAATTTAGTCTAGTTTGGACTAAACTAATCTGAAAATTTTAGTCACTAAACGGGACTAAACAAAAACCTTAGCTAGCTTAGCTAAACTTTAATTAGCTTAGCTAAACCTTAGCTAGCTTAGCTGAGCCTTAGCTAGATTAGCTGAACCTTAGCTAGCTTAGCTGGACCTTAGCTAGCTTAGCTGAACCTTAGCTAGCTTAGCTAAACCTTAGCTAGCTTAGCTGGACCTTAGCTAGCTTAGCAGAATCTAAGCTAAGTTTTTGTTATTGCGCCTATTGAAAATGTCACGTGACACAAGTGGCCAGCAAATATCCCAAATCGAAGGTATTTTTGTCATTTAAGCACCAACATGGGATATGTTCCATATGCTCTGTCCGGGGCGGGTTCGCTCTTGATTCTATGGAAGTGTTTTGGCTTCGGGCGACTGCGAAGTACCGCGGTGGTGGCGCAGGAGGGCGAGTTACCAGGGACACGACGACGGATCACCCAACGCCGTCTCAACATGGCCAAGATGCTACTGATTATCTTCCTGTGGAGCGGCATTTGCAGCATTCCCTCGTGGCTCATTACAACCGTGTTCCCCTGGCTGTATGCGTCGAACCCGGTGTCAGTGATGTGGATCCGGACGTGCGCGGTTTGCCAGTACGCTTTTACACCTGTAAGTTTCCTAATGTCTCAATTCTCTACTAGAGATGGCAAAACTGAACGCAACTAAAATAATTAGACCTTGCAAAGCTAAGCTAAACATTAACCGTGTTCCTTTTGCTTCTGCAAGAAAAAAACTAGTCACAAGGAATTTTAAGGGAATAAAACTAGAATTAGTCTACACATTTCGAGTACAACTCACAGCAGGACTAATCGTGAACATCGCAGTCACACAAAAAAACAAGACTAAAAATGTTTTGCAAGTAACTATTAGGTGACTGAAACGCAAATTAGTCAGCTTACTTTAGGTTTTGCCATCCCTAATTTGTCCCAGTGCGTATTACCGCTTCACATGATCTGCATATTTTAATTCCACTTAGTGCATCCTGCTCCTGTCCAACCCGGAATATCAGAAAAGGGCCAGGGTCCTCTTCATTGATCGCCCTCGAGGCAGTTCAGGCGTGGTGGGAGACAACACATCTAAAGGAGGAAGGGCACCCTGGGTTTCAGCCCAGGCACCTAATCACCCTGGGTTTCAGCTCAAGCACCTAATCACCCATGAGTGATCAATACAGACAACTCCGCGAGGGCGAGGAACAACGACGATTTAAGCTTTAAAGGGGGAGGAGCGACGAGGAAAGACTACTCAACGGTCAAATTCTGAAAATGGAAATTCTGTTCCCTGCCTGTTAGAGATCTCCAAATAGCAGCTGCCATGAATACTTCTATGTATCACACACAGAAGGTACCGGGGTGTGTGTATGACTAGGGACGTCTATATGTGCGAGTATATATATATCAAATAAATCAGGACTTGCGATAAGAGACGATATGAATTACGCCGGTATGTACTTGCAATAAGGATTCCTAACGACAGTGTTTTTTTTGTAACTACCTTTCTTCATTCAGTTAGAGGTATAAAAGGTTTTTTTCTAAGGCGATCTGAATACACGAGTACATTCATGTCAGATTAAAAGTACGAGGTAAAGGCCGTTAACCAGGCCGCTTTTAGAAATCGGAGCTTAACCAGGCCGGCAGGCCAACAGATGGCGCATAAGTCGTTTTTGCCAAGTCAACCCAGTGAGATGGAACCGAAGTGGCGCCTCTACCGGACTACTTGCACACTTCTCCATTGAGATTCTTCTCTTCCTTTTTTGGACTCAAATTCGAACCCTGAGGCTTAGGAACGAACTAAAATGGGCCAGAGAATTTTTCTGAATGTTTTCAAGCCATCTGTTATGGCATGGCAGCACCGCAGCGCCGGGAAATCGACGTTGAAAAAACCGGCCTGGTTAACGGCCTTTACCTCGTATACACTAAGATGTTTCAGAGCGCAATTTACTTTCGTCTGGCTGATTCAAATCATCCCAGCGATTCCGTAAAGTTTATGCTGTGAGTACGAAAGTAACACAACATTTTCGAATGAACCAGCGGAACTCTGTATAGCACATACCAAGCAAACGCTTTGGGTTGAATCACTACATGGGTTGAATCAGTCGGGTGGCGGAGGGCGCCACGAGTGGAAATTGTAACCAACACTCATTCAGCTTCACACACACCGTTGTCTACAATTTACACTTGTGGCGCCCTCCGCCACCCGACTGATTCAACCCATGTAGTGATTCAACCCAAAGCGTTTGCCTGGTATTCTTTGTTCAGCAAGTAGGATTCACCTGTTAGGCCTCCCTACAAGGACGGGAGAACCTGAACATACGAGCTATTAGACTGAATAATATAGGAGAAGAATCATAGTAAGGCATACACTATGGAGAAATTGAATTAACCAAACAACATGACATGCATTTCCCACACCAATTAAAAACTACTTTGTGAATCGTCTTTCTAGTCTTTTTAAATTATTCTCATTTCCTGACTAAGTGTTCAGCCAAAAAATCAAAACAGAGTTCAACAAGAAGACGTTTAATACAAAAACTGTTGTAAGCAAATTTAGTTTCCTCTGGAAGCTAGCAACCGAAAAAAGTAAAAAAAAAGTAAAGTAACAAAAAAGTAACAAAAAAGTAAAGTAAAAAGAGAAGTAAAAAAAAAGTAAAAAAAGTATTCCAACGAGCAATCATGTCTCCAAAATGATGCAGGAGTATTTTTAATTTGAGCAAGAAGGGTTATATCCGTCTGCCTGGCCTGCCAAAAGCCACGACCTGGCAATAATCAAGAACATATCTGGGAACTGATTGAAGCATCGCAGCATGCGAGCGTTGATGAAATTGAAGAATGCGTTCGATATTCTGTAGCGAGATCGTCAATCCTGAAATGTCCAAGAACCTTTAAGAGGAAATCCCAGGACGTTTAGAGGCGGTGATTGATCATCGATCAATAACAATGGCGCTCGAATTCATTCATAATCAAGATACACTAAATAGAAATTTTTGGGATCTCTAAAACTTTTCGGATGTTAGCTTCCAGATAGAACTAAATTTGTTTACTACAATCTTGTTCATCAAAAGTCCCATTGTTGTTGTATTTCGATTTCGTTTTCGTTTTTGGCTGGACATTTAATCAAGAAATCAAGCGATGAGAAAGCGGTGGCACGCTGTGGCTAAAATTGGCTCAAACTTTGACCACCTTAATTTGCTGGCACCCAATAAAAAATTGATCCTAACTTGGTTAGCGCTATCTTGAGACTTGAGGTCAAGTGTCTGTGTATGAATTTAGGCAGACTGAGGTTAAGAAGAGAAGGGAGACATTTTTTTACCCTTTGAGGGGACGAATGTCTTCACTTCACTCACTCAAGCGCACACACAGTGAGTGCCGCTACTAGCCCAAAATTCCTTGTTTCAAGCCGTATCCTGTTTCAAGTCATACAAATGTGGCAGCAATTTTGTCCGGACTGAGCTCGAGCCAAGGCGCCAGCAAAATCAGGTGAGGTAGAATTCGGTCCGGACGAAATTGCTGCCACACGCGTAAGCTTTGCTTCGTACTGTACCGTAATCTCCCGATCTCAATGGACAGTTAAGCCCCACCCTCTCCAGTCATCGGTTGACTGTTCAATCGGATTCATTGTGAAGTGATTGGTTGAAATTTAAGAGCAACTTGGCAGCGATTGATTGATTGATTAAGCGAAATTTATTGACGCACGCATTGAATCAGTTGATTGATTGATTGCAGGTAAACAATTGTGAACGGTGACGAACAGATAAGATCCGGGGTGGATCGAATTAACTGGTAGGGCAAAAAAAGTGTCTCTTGAGATCGGGAGAGTACGGTAAGTCCAGGAATACCGATCTGAAGCTCGATTGCGGTAAAACGTCTCAATTAAGCTTTGATTGATTTAGGTCACATTACTGCACGTCTTGAGCATTTTATTGCTGTTTTCATTTCCGAGCGCTATTCTCTGCATCATATTGCAGTTTTTTCACGATTTCGTTGTCAATATGATTGAATTCATTTGTCATGAGCATTCTATCGCCTTATGACGTACACGCCGGAAAAGGAAAGCGCAGTGCATTTTTCTGTTAGCCAATAAATCAATCAACTAAACAAATCAAAATTTGTGGTTGTCCCACACGGCCCACCAGAACCCAAACAACGACCCTCAAAGTAACCTCAGCACAGCTGTACATTCCTACTGCTGCGGCACAATAGGGAGCCAACGATTTCATGAAAGAGCATTTGCAGTAGAGTAATCAAGGGCAAGAGGACGGGCAAAAACGAGCTAAACAAGAGTTGCATTGGGTGGTACCCAACAGGTACCCATTACTTACTAATAGTACGAGGTAAAGGCCGTTAACCAGGCCGCTTTTAGAAATCGTAACTTAACCAGGCCGGCAGGCCAACAGGTGGCGCATAAGTCGTTTTTGCGAAGTCAACCCAGGGAGATGGAACCGAAGTGGCGCCTCTACCGGACTACTTGCACACTTCTCCATTGAGATTCTTCTCTTCTTTTTTTGGACTCAGATTCGAACCTTGAGGCTTAAGAACGAACTAAAATGGGTCAGAGAATTTTTCTGAATGTTTTCAAGCCATCTGTTATGGCATGGCAGCACTGCAGCGCCGGGAAATCAACGTTGAAAAAACCGGCCTGGTTAAGTTACGATTTCTAAAAGCGGCCTGGTTAACGGCCTTTACCTCGTACGTACCTCGTAGTCTATCTACCTATTTAACTCATTCCTCTCTATCCTCACATTCTATAATGTACTTACTCAGCTATTATCACGTACATAATTCCGCCATGTTGGCAGGAATTAGTACGTTTGATGAGGAACTATTCTTTATCCCTGACTATAGAAGCGTGTGATCTATGGTAATCTAGAGTTCCTTCCTTTAGTCTCTAATCTCCTCTACCAGTAAAGTCTTCCCTCAATTCTTCTCCTATTATTCAGTCTAATAGCTTGTATGTTGAGGTTCTTCTGTCCTAGTAGGGACGGAGCCCTTACAGTTGGTACCAGCCGATTCGTAATAAAACACTTGCTGAGACTGGACATTTCGTTCCGGTACCGGAATGCCGTAGAAAGACCCTCTAGAAAGTCAAAATGAGAGATCTTGAAAACGGATTGGATGTAAAGGTTACTTCACACAACCGTCGACACACAAAAAGAAGGAATATCACCGAGTGTTCCACTGAAAGTTGCGCCGAAAAGGTTTTCCCGGAGCAATACCAAAACGCACTCAGCCACCCAACTGTCCTGGAAAAGGGGACGGAGGCACCAAAGGCATGGCCAATCATCACTGTTGGAGGGCCCAGTCAAGAGTCTTCCGCCTTCCGCGCGAAGAACTTCCCCCTGACGCGGCACGTACTGTCGAAACCGTAGACCCATGTACTAATTCAGCAACCTTATCCTTCTTACTGACATCCGGACAGCCCATGATGTAGTACCGCCATGGCCTTCTGACCGATTCTGCATCATGCGACTTGGGATTGATCCCAATCCGTGGCGACTCCACAATAGTGAATTCCGACGGACCGGCAGAATCGTCTTCCAACCAGAGTGCCTCACCAGCGTGCAGATCATGTTTGTCGAAGGTCGTTTTCGTTATGCTGAAAGCTTGACAAAGGCGTCCGGGACCGTTGCACAAGTCTGTCTGCTTCAACGTGGCGCCACCTTTACGGAAGATCCGCATCGTTTCAATGCCTGTCAGGGGTTGCAGAGCCCGGATCAGAACTCCCGCGCCTTCCTCTACAGTTACATCAGAACATTCTTCTTTGCTCTCCAGACATAAGGAGTGTCTGTCTGTCTGTCTGTCTGTCTGTCTGTCTGTCTGTTCTGCGAGTGTGTCTGTGTTTGTGTCTGTGTCTGTGTCTGTGTGCGTGTCTGTCTGTCTGTCTGTCTGTCTCGTACCCGGAGAACTGATGTTCAAGCAATGGTACATGCCATAGATGATGTACACATATGCCGTACCGGCGCGCTCAAACATAGCCGCGTTTCGCTCGGTTTTACCGCGATATGTGTGTGATGCTGGATCGGTACTCCCGGGATACGCTGAAACAGGCGAAATCAGATTGACCGACAAGATACTGCGTCAGGACGATCCAAGCGCAAAATCAACAATTTGATGCTTAACTCATCAATCAATCAACCGCAACATCGTTCTGCCCAGTAATCAATCAATCAACCGCAACAGCGTTCTGTCTATTAATCAATAAATCTACTGCAACATCGTTCTATCTATTAATCAATAAATCTACTGCAACATTGATAACTACATCAACCAATCAAGCAGCCCGCGAAACGACCATACCTTCGGTTTCGACAATGCGTCCCTTCAACCGTACGCCGTCCTTCACTTCTCGCACGACCACTTTTCCTAATAGAGCTTTTGCCAGACTATGAACGGTCTGGTTGTAGAAATCCGATCCGAGCACTACCGACGGACTACGAGCGATTTCCACTGGGGAAGATTGATAAACTGCAGAGACTTCTTCTCTAACCGCCTCCTCCACTTTCAGTCGCACAGCCGAATCTCGAACACATTTTTGAGTGGTAGTCCGAACAGTCCTGGCAGACTTCATCGCGAAAATATAGCGTGGATTGTTCCACAACACAACTATAAAGAATATATCAATAAAAAATATCGTTTCTGTAGAGGAAAGCCACGCCTCTTCTGCCCTCTGCGCCCACACCTATATTTAAATTCCAACCGGACCCCCAGTCGAGTCACGCCGTGGCAAATCCACCCTGAATCAAGTCACGCAGTTCAACTCGATTTGCCCGCCCTCATTTCACGGCATTGAGCGCACGAGCTCGTCTCGCTCGAGTGATTCGAGACCGACTCGTCACTCATTCAGACACTCGCACGCAAAGAAGAAATTTGAGAGGCGTCCTCCAACATCAAATCGCATCTCTAATCTGAGTTCGCCATAAGTCCTCCGTCCAATTGCTCCGTCGATCTGAATATCCCGACGGCCATCATTGCGTGGCCATATGCGCCTGGAAATGTCCAATGGTACCCATAACATCGCAGAGGTCCACAGTTTTGGCATCGAGCCCATCACCTGCCACAGTTTCAACAAAAATCGCTCAGGTACGGCCTTGAATCTAATTACTCTCAATACCAAATATTTCAAAAAGATGAACAAAATAACGGGAAGCCAGAGAAGTGTAGGCAGACGTAAATTCGCTTTTATTTGTTTATTATTTGATTAACAGACACCCGTGTGCTTGATTGATTTTACACATTTGATTGGCTGCTTTTTCGTTAATCAATTTGTTTTCGAGTTGGACTTGCTTTCAGATTATCTGTATCACTGGCAGACTTTGTGTAAACATATTCTTTGGTCATTCGCAAAGTTTTTACAAATCGCGTGGCGTAGAGTGTTGGACTCTTTCACGCATCATTTGTTGAATGTTTGCGTTTCACGTTATCCATTAACAGCGACCCTCGATTGATTGATTGACGGGTTCCATTAACAGCGACGCTCGATTGATTGATTGACGGGTTCCATTAACAACGACGCTTGATTGATTGATTGACGGATTGCTTACGAGGACTATTCCTAATTATTGCCTTGACCGATTGACTGATTGGTGTGCTGGGACACGCACAACCTGATTTGATTAATGTTTCCTCTCGGCTCTCGTTGTAGAAGTGGCATTCAGCCTCAACAGCAACGATGTGATAATATGCAAGAACAACAACGGCCACTGGAGCACCACCGCCACTTTAGCGGCACACGATTTGCGGGTCACCGGGATCGACTGGGCGCCCATCTCCAATCGGATAGTCACCTGCGGCGCTGACAGGAATGCCTACGTTTGGGAGCATAAGAACGGGGTTTGGACAAAGTCGTTGGTGCTGTTGCGGATCAATCGGGCGGCCACTTGTGTGCAGTGGTCACCGAAGGAGAACAAGTTCGCCGTCGGATGTGGAGCGAAATTAGTCGCCATTTGCTATTTCGATGAGGAGAACGATTGGTGCGGTCATGTATCTATCTGTCTGTCTGCTTGAGTGTCTGTATGTCTGTCTTTCTATCTGTTTACAATCCCATCTTTCTGTTTACCTGCCTCTCGATTTGTCTATCTGTCTGCCTGCCTCTCGATTTGTTTCTCTGTCTGCCTGCCTATCGGTTTGTCTTTCTACCCGCCAGACGGCTTGTCCGTCTATTTGTCTGTCTGCTTATCTGCCTCTGAGTTTGTCTGTCTGTTTTATCCTTCTGGTATGTCTGCGAGTCTCAATGTCTGCATTCGGGTCTGTCCTTTAGTCTGCCTTTTGCTGTTCGGGTTGTCTCTTCGCCTGCTTGTCTGTCTGCGTATGTCTGTCTGTCTGCTTTCGTTGGTGAGTCCGGCTAGCTATTTATACGTTTACACGGCTGTCTGTTGGTCCGTCATGGTTTTGTCGTGTCTGCACGCGTTGTTGACCGAAGGAGGAGGTCGTGTCGTGTTTGTTTGATTTCCCCCATTGGTTGTAATATATTCTGTTTTACGCTCTCGCAGGTGGTTGAGTAAACACATAAAGAAGCCTATTCGCTCGTCAGTCACCTCAGTCGATTGGCATCCAAATAATTTTTTACTTGCGGCCGGATCAACGGATTTTTCTAGCAGGTATTATGACATACAGTTTCGTCTCCACTGAAGTTATCAAGTGCACTCCCATGGGTGGTGCTAGTGCTCCTTAGATGTACGGAGGAAATTCGCTTATCATTCTGTGTAACTTTTCATGTGTGTCCAATCGAGTAAAACTTGTTGAAACTGATGTCTGGAATTTTTTCTCCATTTTCCCCCAATGCTTCGGATGGATCTGTGATTGATTGATTGGTCGATTGAATGAAAAAGTATTATTATTCCTATTTCGGCCTGATGATCGATTTGCTTTCAAGCCCTTTCAGGATTTGCAAAGATGCAAGTGATAACTTTGGTTTGGCTTGTTTCGTTTAGGGTTTTCTCCGCGTTCGTCAAGGAAGTGGACGACAAGCCCACGCCGTCGTCGTGGGGTGACAAATTTACATTTGGGAATTTGCTCGCGGAATTTAGCCGTCCTGGTGAGTAGAGCAACCTGTACCTGGCAGAGTTCGAGCCATCAGGGTGGTCTGAGTTTGAGCCACTCTTGGCTGGAGCTTGCCACTGCCTTCTCCTGAATCTTTGATTTAATGCCCGGCTCAGCGGAAAAATTAGATTGATCAAGCTGCTCTAAATTCCGACAAAATAAACGAGTTCAATCAATCGATCAATCGAGACAAGGCTGCATGGTCAGCTGTAGTCAAGAGCACGTACGCGCGATGACTTAATTCGGCTCGAACTCGGACCACCTTTTTTGGCTTAAAGTCTGCCACCCAAAATTGTGGCCATGTGTGTATACAGTAAAATAAGACTGACAGCTGGTCAGTCTGTCAGTCTGTCAGTCTGGGTGACAAATTGCAGATTCTGTTTTGGGTTTCTTACCCTTTTGTTTTTTATTTTCAGGAGGCTGGCTGCACAGCGTACGCTTCTCGCCTAGCGGCGAGAAACTAGCATGGGTCTCCCATGACAGTTCCATCTCTGTGGTGGACTCCAAGCGGGACGTCAGCCAAGCCGTGACACTCAAAACACCGTTCCTGCCTTTTATGTCCTGTGTCTGGCTGAAGGAGACACACATCCTAACTGCGGTGAGTTCTTGTCTACCGTTTTTGCTTTCAAACCCCATGAACGTAATGCGCTAAATCAGCCGTTTTTTCGTCTGTTCATGTTGGTCAATTTAATTTTCCAGGGCCATGACTGCTGTCCTATGTTGTATTCATTTGACCAAACGGGAAAGCTCATTTTTGTATCGAGGATTGAGCAAGTGCAGGAAAGGAAGACTGGAGGGTTCAAGTACGCTTTAGTATTTTGTGTGTCTTTTCTCTCAATTCTCCTATGCTGCCTGGCTGTCTCGTGGCCTGTCTGTCTGTCTGTCTGTCTGCCTGTCTATCTGTCTGTTTGTCTGCCTGCCTGAATTCTTTACGTATGTCTGTCTGTCTGTTTGTCTGCCTGCCTGTCTGCTTGCCTGAATGCTTTACGTATGCCTGTCTGTGCAGATTCGTCACTGTTTGCCTGTCGCCTTTCGCGACACTTGCCTGATTCAATCTCAAAATGTTATTTTCTTGATTTCTGATCACTTCGATCAACCTCTCTTCTCTCTTTGCCTCTGCTTGTACGTCTATCTGACGTGCCTATTTATCTGTCCTTGCTGTTTGTTGGTCTTTGCCGCTCTGCCACTATGAACTCTCTCGTGATATATGTTTGTTTCCTAGCCAAGTCTCATTTCGATTCCTTTTCTAGTGCTTTGAAGAAGTTTAAGGATTTGGATACAAGAGCGGCAACGGAGAGTGTTGATATCTTCTTGGAGACCACCCATCAGAATACGATAACGTGAGTCGGCTTGAGACAGGCATTTTCATACCTACACACGTGGCAAAAATCTTGCGCTAACCAAGTTAAGCCATTACACTCGTTGCATGGCTGTTGTACATAGCCGCGAGTTAAAGTGCTTAATTCGGTCAGCGCAAGATTTGTGCCACGTGTACTTGCCTCTTGACCGTTTTCATCCTCTCTCCGTTGCAGGCAGCTTTCTTTGACGTCGGCCAACAAGAACGATACCACTGTATGCTCTACCGGAATGGACGGACAAATGGTACTCTGGACTGTACAGAGCAGATAAGCAGTCGTCAAGAGTTCCGCGTGCCGCTTCGGTACCACACATCATTACGTTTTCCTTCTTCGCGCGCGCGCCACTAGAAAAAATCCCGATTTTTTTATCTAATTATTTTTTCCTGATTCTGAGGTTGTGTATGTGGCTGCTACTTGCGTATTTTGATTATCGTTTGACGTTGTTTTTTTACGGTGCCTCGTTTGGACGTGGAGGGGGATGGTCAGTTTGTCTGACTTGAGCAGGCGCAGATGTCAGATCAGTTACCATTTGCCAACCATTTGAATTCTGGAAGCTTCCTCATGGTTACCTTTTTTTGCTTGTTTCCTAACTTCATAAAAGTTCTAGAGAGTAGCGGCCCGGCTTGTCAGAGAGCGAACAGCGTGGATCTTCGATGGCGTCTCAAAACTCAATCGACAGAAATCGTACCAGGCACTACGGTTAAGTTTGACCACTTTTTACCAAGCCTGACACTACAGTCAACGAGAAGATTAAGTACACTGGAGGGTCCAGGTTATGGGCAAAAGGGGCGGAGTAGGGGGTGGTTTTCATACAATCGTTCAATCAATCAATCATTCAACCACCTGACCTGCAGCGGTTGCTTTGTTCCATTTTCCAACAGGAAAAAACTTCCGCAAAGCTCTGATGTGCAATTCTTGATCCACGAAGATGCACACCGGAGCTTTGAGAAAGTTTGTATGAGAGGATACCGGGCCGGTTGGCTGCCGTGATTGCAGCTGAAGGTTTTCGCACTGCACAATATATTCCGTTGGAACGAAGCAACTGCTGCAAGTCAGGTGGTTGAAAGTTTGATTGTATGAAAACCGCCCCCCTTTGCCCATACCCCGGAACTTCCACTGTACTCAATCTTGTCGTTGACTGTGGGTTGGATCCGTCTGTGCAGCATTCAGACGAATTACAATAACGGTGAGATGCAGCCAGCAAGTACAAGGACTGTGATTGCTTCGATTGATTGGCTGGTCAAAAATACTACACACGTGACTGTCTCTGTCAAGCCATCTAACTCGGAAAGCATGTTTTACGCCTCGTCCGAGCTAAATGGCTTAACTCGGCTAGCGTAGAATTATGGCCAAGTGTGTACTGCAATGGCGCTTCGTGATTGCTTTTGCTGAGACGCTTTTTCTCCAGTCTGGAATCGATTCCATACAATTTCATTTCGAAGCGCGATCTTCTGCTCAGATACCCAGTCATAACATGTCCGCACTCAGAAAAGGAAAAAGCTTCCCGGTTGTCTACGCCCGCTTGACGGTGCCTTCCTTCGCTTTGAGGACCCGTTGGACGATCTTCTGTTCCTCAATCAGGAAAGCGCGAATGATTCTAAACAAACAAAATGACAACAAATTTACATACAACACTAAATCACACAAAATGGATTACGGTTGCAAATCCAACAAAGGACAGATGGACAGACGGACCGGTCAATCAATTAATCAATCAGAGCAGGATCGGATTGATTGACTGATTGACTTCCGTTACTCCCTCAAACCAGACATACCTGGTACGAACGCAGAAATGGCAGCGGGATCCTCCATAGGTTCGAGTGACATGCTTCTGACGCTTCGACACAGAGTGCAACTTCCTTGGGCGAGCACGGATCACCTGCAATCGAGGAATTATGCAATATGCCCAATCAATCAATCGATTAGTGAAAGTTGCTGTGATAATTTGATAAATTGATTGATTGATTGAGGGACTGTTCAAACGGCAATAATCACGTCCAGGAAAAACATGACACTTACACCAGGCAAATCCCTCTTGCAGTCACCACAGCGAGCCGGTGTGGCCAACTTCTTCAGGTAAATGTATGTGAGCCGACCACCGGGTGTCTTGACACTGTTCAACAGAAAAAGGTAAAAACATGGAATTCCTCCACTTCCTCCGTCAGACACAACGCGCAACTCACATCTTGTGCTTGTTCGACTGGGTAGAATACGGCAACCGCCGCCGGAGAGTGAGTCTTTGCACCATTCTTATTGTGGCTGTGTGACGAGATCTCCGAACTCTGAAAGAGGAGAAGAAACTTAAGGAGGTCTAAAAAAAGCTGAAAACGAAAACGAAGTCCGAGGTCTCCGGACTCAGAAAAACGAACGGACTACGAAGCTTCCCGCGCAATGTGGCAAAGTTGGAGCGAATGGGCTTACCTTCAGGGGCGAAAAATCTGACGAAGATTAGCTGAAGGATGAAGAAGATCGGCGATTTTTCACCAGACCGCGAAGGAAACTCGGAGAACCGACGAGCAAAAATTTCCTCACAGAAAACGTCGCATGGACGTTCAGACAGTTCATCCCGCAGACCGGGAAAGTGAACGCAGTTGAACAAGGGCTCAATAGAATGACACGCCGCGGGGTGCAAATTTACCACCATCAGAATCACCTTCATCATTTGACTGACTGTTTTTATTTATTTATTTTTCCGCTTCAAGTTTTAGGATAGTTTGAATTTAATAATTGCAATTCCAAACTCCATTGACCAGCGGCTATATGGTACGCTTTTATCCATTCTTTCATTCTTCGTCAAATGGCAATGTGGTCCAGGCGGCTCACCAGAGACAAGCGCAAGTTCGCTGTGGGATTCCACCAGTGGCATTTTAGTCAGCTTCTCAGCTTTGCCGTGTGTTGTTGAACTCATTTGACATCTTCGATCTTCCGATTGCGATTTTATAATGGGCCTTTCTTCATCTTGCTGTGTGACGCGCGTTCTGGACGGCCAAATTAAATCACGTTTCTCAAGACGAAATTTGACGCTTGAATCGCAAGTAATTGGCTCATTTGCCTCGACATCACACGCGTTTTGACCTTTTATTATTCTCGGATTGCAAGAGCAGCGCGGAGAGAAAATCGTGAAGATAACCACGTGACCAACAGCAGCGCGGAGGGAAAATCGTGAAGATAACCACGTGACAATCTTCACTGGGATTTTGTTAACAACACACTCCCTTTGTTTGTGTCCTCCTCAAGAATCCAAACGCTTGAAGAATTCCCCTGAAATCGTGCTCAAGGATTTGTCAGGGCGCTCTTTCAGCTGCTGGATAGAAAAATTCAGCATTCTTTCTGGGAATGATGCAGCTGAGGAGGGAATGCTTCATCAGCGCTCTCTTCAGCTGTTCTGCTGTTTTATTCCAACGCTGCATCAGACATCGAGCTCTCGTGCCGTTGTTTTAATTACCGATTTTTACTTGAATATCGCCGTGAGTGCCGTGGGTGAAAGACGTGAGTCCTGGTCAGGAGTTTTTTTCGTTTTTTTTGGATGCAGTTATTTTACCGCTACTCCGCTTGATTGATTGATTGATTGATCGATTGATTGATTGATTGATTTGGATTGTAATTTTGCGTTAGTTTTTTCGCATTTCCATTCCGAATCGCAAATGTGGATGCTTCAGTTACTCTCTTCTCACTTGTTTAGTCCTGTCGCGCTAGAATTTCAATTGTGCTTTTTAAAAGGCAAAAAGGCAAGCCATATTTCATTTAAATAGCGCTGTACACAAACACATGTTCATAGACCGACCCTTCGGTTGATTGTATGTTTGATTGATTGTGGTGCAGTGATTGGAGATAGATAGATCGATTGATTGCTTGATTGCTTGAGTATTTTCTCGTTGATTTAAGTGATTTTCTTTGATTTGTTTTTGTTGATTTTCTTATTTGATTGGTTTTATTGATTAGTTATTTCTTTCCTCATTGTGATTGAATATTGAATTTATCAGTCATAGTAAAATTCTGTCATGGCGTTTGTTCAGTTTCTCAAGTTTTTTTTTCGCACTTTTCTTGCATAATTGGAAGGACGGACAAGGAGGGGCAGTCTGAAGGGGGCCGTTGACTCATCCGCCCGCGCATACGCTGCACGCACTGACAATTTTTCTGTTTATTTTCAGAGTCGTCTCCTCCTCCTCTGTTGTTGTGAGACAGCCGCGCGCGCGCGCGGTGGTGACAAGGCTCAGAGATGTCAATTCCGGAGATACGGGTGGGAGGAAAGTACCGATTAGGACACAAGATTGGATCGGGATCATTCGGTGATATTTACTTAGGTAAGATGCATTATTGTGTCACCGGAAGTGCCGGAAAGTGTAGGAAGGCGTGCAAATTTGCAGATGAACAGGCAGGCTGGTAGGAAATCGGGCAGGTACATGTACAGACAGACACACAGACAGCCACACAGACACACACACAGACACACAGACAGCCACACAGCCACACAGACAGACAGACAGACAGACAGACAGACAAGCAGACAGACAGACAAATAGGCAGGCACACAGACAGACAGACAGACACACACGCACGCACACAGATAGACAGACAGATAGGCAGATAGGGAGACAGACAGTGACAGAGATAGAGATATTTGTCAAGGAAGCAATGCATTTGGGTTTAGTGTAATTGTCTGCCTCATTGCACTAAGTGATAGTCATTATAATTGCAGGCACGAACGTGACAAACGATGAGCAAGTGGCCATTAAGCTCGAATACCATCGAACGAAACACCCTCAGCTGCATATTGAGAGCAAGTTCTATCGCATCATGCAGGGCGGAGGTTTGTTTGCGGATATTGTTCAGCGTGTTGGTTACATGTCTGTCTCTCTGTGCTCGCACACATGTACTCTCGATCCGAGCACAGTGTGTGACACTTTTGGTCATGTCCGTCAACACACAAATTCACTTTCGCCGTCTGCGCTTTAGTCGGCATACCGTCCGTTAAATGGTGCGGCGCCGAGGGCGACTACCACGTCCTGGTGATGGAGCTGCTTGGACCGAGTCTGGAGGATCTCTTCAACTTCTGCTCCCGCCGCTTCTCCCTCAAAACCGTCCTTCTACTGGCGGACCAATTGGTAAAGCGCGGATTGAGAAATGTCTATCGGAATCGGTGGAAACATGAGTGTGTCCTGTTTCTGACGCTGGATTTTTTGTTGATGGCCTTGTAGATCTCAAGGATCGAGTTCGTGCACGGCAAGAACTTCATCCATCGTGATATAAAACCCGACAACTTTCTCATGGTAAGCATCGCCGCGAATCAAGAGAGAGACCTACTGATATGCACCCAGCCATACAGATCGAGGCAGCATCAACAGCAGCCCAGAATGTTCGATGTGTACTAGTGTCTTGCGGTGAAAAGCATATGCAAACAGGTAGACAGACAGACAGACAAACAGACAGACAGGCAGGCAGACAGGCAGACAGACAGATAGAGAGACAGACTGCCTGCAGGAAAGACTTGCAATTAGTTGTGTCAAGGACGGCGAGTAGGATGTAGTTTGTCGCAGTCAGAGACATTGAGACTCTTATACGTACAACTTAATTACCGGCAAATGATGTGGGATCGTTGTTTTAATTAAAAGTATCGATTCCGTTTCTCTTTTCCCTAGGGCCTAGGGAAGAAGGGCAACCTAGTGTACATCATCGACTTCGGCCTGGCGAAGAAGTTTCGCGACCCGCGGTCCCATCAGCACATTCCATACAGGGACAACAAGAACTTGACCGGCACGGCACGTTACGCTTCGATCAATACCCACAAGGGCATAGGTATACGACGTAGCTGACTCATTTCGCATATTGGCGCAATTCTGGAAGGGCGCAGACCGTCTGTCGGTTTGCCTGGATGCTTGGTCTAGCTTATGTCGGTCTGTCTGTTGGTTTGTGTGTGTGCCTGCCTGCCTGTCTACATGCCTGCGTGCCTGCCTGTCTACCTGCTGGCCTGTCTGTCTAACTGCCTGCATGCCTGTCTACCTGCCTGCCTGCCTGCCTGTCTACCTGCTGGCCTGTCTGTCTAACTGCCTGCCTGCCTGTTTACCTGCCTGCCTGGCTAGCTGTGTGTTTGTATGATTGTCTGATGTCAGTTGTTTCTTCCGTGGCCCCCCTGTCTAATGTCCGTGTCTGCCGGACTGGTTTCTGTCTGTAGGTTTGTCTGAATGTCTGTATGCATGCCTTTCGGTCGATTTAAAGGTTTATCCGTATGGTTGTCTCGCGCCTCTGAATTTTCCAATAATAATCATCGATCGACGTTTGTTAATTAGTACCATGTTCTTGTGTTTCCATAGAGCAAAGCCGGCGTGACGATTTAGAGGCCCTCGGCTACGTGCTCATGTACTTCCAGCGCGGCTCCCTCCCGTGGCAGGGTCTGAAGGCCAACACGAAGCGACAAAAGTACGAGAAGATTAGCGAGAAAAAGATCGGCACCTCCATTCAGGATCTCTGCCAAGGATTTCCAGGTATGAAGGGCGAACATGGAGCTGTGCCAGCTGATGGGTGGATGGTTGTCTGGGTGTCTGGGTGGATGGTTGTCTGGGTGTCTGGATGGATGGTTGTCTGGGTGTCTGGATGGATGGTTGTCTGGGTGTCTGGATGGATGGTTGTCTGGGTGTCTGATGGATGGATGGATGGATGGATGGATGGGTGTCTGGGTGGATGGATGGATGTGTGTCTGGCTCTACTGACTAATCCTTGTGATTCCATGTGATCCGCTGCGATGATTATACTAGTCTTTGTTGTTTATTTTAGTGGAGTTCTCGCGTTACCTGGAGTACTGCAGGAACATCGAGTTCGACGGGAAGCCGGATTATATGTACCTGCGGCAGATGTTCCGATCGCTGCTCAACAAGCAAGGATTCGCGTATGATTACGTCTACGACTGGAATGCCAAAAACAACGTATGTTCCGGTCACAGTGACGTGTTTTGTCGTAATAATTTAGTATCTCTTGGCGTTCGTTCTATTCGTTGCGTGTATCTTCAGTCCACTCCTTTCTATCTCTAGTGTTCACTGCCCGTGGTAGTAGGTGGAATTTATCAGAGTGGATTTTATTGCTGTCCTTTCAGTCTCCCTTGTCTCGACTGGTCTGCTTGCTATCGCCTCGTGACTTGCTAGTGTCTTCGTTTTTCTGTTTAATGTGTCTTCCTCTCCCGATACTTGCCTTTGTCTTTACGCCTGGAGTTCACTAACTTTCTGTCTGTCTGCCTGATTGTCTGTCTGTTTGATTGTCTGTTTGTCTGTCTGATTGTCTGTCTGTCTGTCTGTCTGTTTGATTGTCTATCTGTCTGTCTGATTGTCTGTCTGTCTGTCTGTCTGTCTGTTTGATTGTCTATCTGTCTGTCTGATTGTCTGTCTGTCTGTCTGTCTGTCTGTTTGATTGTCTATCTGTCTGCCAGGTTGGTGGGCTCTCTGCCTGTCCTTCCTGTCTTGCACGGGGTTACTTGACGTTGTATGCCGCTTCCCACAGGGTGGAACCACTGCCATTCCCAACGGATCGCTCAATAAGAAAGACGAAATGCACGATGCCGCCTTGATGGACGGTCTGCGCTCGAAACGGGAGCTGGATTCGCCGAAAAATGAGATGGGTCGTGAGTGCTTTTCACCCTTTCTCCGGCATGGTGATGTAGTCTCCCTCAGATTTTCATCGGTGATTCTCCGAAATATTTTAGCGTGGAAATTGCCGACACCGAGCACGTTCATGCCGTCCCCGCTCCTGCCGCATATTGCCTCCACCAAGACGTCCATGCAGGTGAACCGGTCCCTCGGCAGTAGCCGCAACACTACCTCCAACAACACCCCCGTAACGTCTTCCCGTGGTCTCAGCCGGGCCGTCGCAGCCGCCATCATTCCCCACCATGCACCGGCCGTGCCGAACCAATACTACTTCGGTGATCCGATGAAGCACTGATCACCCACCTCCCCCAGCAGCACCGACTGCTTGCTTTCCTTCTTCTCCGCACGAGAGAACGTGCCGCCAAAGAGACTCAATGATGCTGATGCTGATGATGATGCGCACTTTTCTCCTTCAGTGCAGCTCCGTTCGCGAGGTCTTCTCCTCCTCCTCCTCCTTCTCAGTTTGTTGGACGCTCAAACTCCCTCGCACCCACTTTTCGAATAAGTTGATTTCTGACTTCTGCACGCTGGACTGTTTATTTGCTCGATTGATCTGACGCGGTTAAGACCTCTTATCTCTTGACTTACTCACTCCACCTCCTCAACTCATTTTTCACTCTCTCCTCTCTGTCCCGTGCCATGGTTTTTGCAATATTTTTGTAGCGTCCTAGGGGCGACTGTTATTCATCTCTTTATTCGCTGCGGTATTCCTTGATCATTCACCGTTCCTCTGGATCTGGAGATTTCTCCGACAACGTCGCTGTCGGAATTGCTCGTATACTCTTACTCTGCACCGTATGCTCGCGCCTCTTCAGTTCCGTTCAGTTCACCAAATTACCACTATAGGGAGAATTATACGGAACAGCACGACTGTACAATCAATCAATCGAGCACCATGAGTATGTTGTATGAAATGAGCCAATCAGAGAACAGTGAATCAGATTGAACGTTCAATCGAGTGCAGGGCCATACCGAGGGAGGCGGGGCTTAGCTGTCCCTTGAGATCGCGAACATACGGTACGTATGTATGTACGTACGTACGTACGTACGTATTCAGTTGGTGAAACAGGCGACTGTTTTAGTTTGGCTTGCACAAGGCCACAATTTTGGGTGGCAGACTTTAAGCCAAAAAGGGTGGTCCGAGTTCGAGCCGAATTAAGTCACTGCGCGCATGCGCTCTTGACCACAGCTGACCATGCAGTCTTTACCCGATTGATCGATTGATTGAACTTGTTTATTTTGGCGAAATTTAGAGCAGCTTGCTCAGTCTAATTTTTCCGCTGAGCCGGGCATTGAATCAAAGATTCAGGAGAAGGCAGTGGGAAGTTCTAGCTGAGAGTGGCTCAAACTCAGTCAGAAGTGTAGTCAGAATATAATCTTTATCAATCAATTTGTTATTATCTTCATTTTTATTGGTTTTCATGAAATTAAAATGTATACCTCATTGACTGGAAACAAATGGTGCTGTATTAGTACAAAAATAAAGTCCCATGGACCGGTGTTCATATTTCATCTCACTTCCCATTCCTTGTAACATGTAATCCATCAATCAACGTACACTTTAATGAGTTAGAAAACTAGAATTTTGATATTACTGTAGCGACGTGATTTTAAGGCGCGGCTATAGCCACGCCCCCTGGGCTGTTTGCCCACCACTTCGTCTGCATTGTGCTAGATATTTTACAATTTGGAGCGCTCCTCTTTGCCTCATGGATTGTTTCAGCGAGAATTTGCCGAAGAACGTGGTGATGAAGATTTGTGACGATCACTAAGCATGTGAACCGTCGGTCAGTTGCTTGATTGAAGACCGAGGCGCATTTCGGTGGGTGGGTGGTTTTGTACGCACACTTGGGGCCATATATACGGAAAACGCAGTTTGCGTTGCGTCGTAGAATCGCGTCGCTTCATCGACGCGTGCATCCGTCTTCAACAAAGTTTGACCTGTCTTGTTTCGCTACGATGATTCGCGCAACATCTTTTCTTGCTCGAGTTGTCTTAGCGAAACGATCACTCAACTCATCCGTCACTGCGCCACTAGTCACATCACAATGTACTTCCCCGCAGAGGAATGACCTTGAACGCCACCTTGTAATTAAGTCCAAATTCTATGTTCACCATGCCTGAAGTTGGCTTCATCGCGCACACAAGCCTTAACACATTCCAGAATTCAGTTTCGCGTCGCTCCTTTTACTCAGCGAACTTGCTTTTCTGAAGCATAAACCGAAGATATGTTCATCGATTCTCATCCCGTCGTTTCCCTGACGGTTGCTCTGTGCTTATTATTCCTCACCGTTGGTCATATTCGTTACAGCATTCCTTTCTCAGCGCTAAATTCGACCTCGTGCATTGCCCATCGTCAGTTCTGCGGGCCAAGCAACGTTTCGCCTGCTTGGATCTACAAAATGCACCCTTGGACGAACAAAAAAGGCAAATACTCCCAGGGCTCTCAGGATTTGTACTTGCACAGGATTTTTGCTGTGATCGGCAGCACCAACCGTTACTTTGTCGAGTTCGGCTTCAACGAACCGTCCTACACGTCCGGCGGATCGGGCGCCAATACGAGGAACCTCTACCAGAAAGGGTGGAGAGGTCTGCTGCTGGACGGAGATCGCGAGAATGCGGAAATTAATTTACAGAAGCATTTTCTCTTCGCCAATAATATCGCCCAAATCTTCGCGCAGTACAATGTGCCGAAAGAGTTGGATTACCTCTCGGTCGATATGGATTCGCATGATCTCTGGGTGTTTCGGGCTATTCTCGAGGCGGGTAAGAATTTTTAGTTTTTCACTTGACGGATCGTAGGAAAATCGGGCATCGAGACGAAATCGCCACTCGAAAAAGGCGAGTGAAAAGCAATTTCCCAATTTCTGGTAACAGGAAAATCAAAATTCGTTTTTTTGGCGGGGTCGGTGCTTTGGAGATCGCGACTCGATGCTTTGATAAATCCCAACCAAGGCGTATAACGAAATTTACAGTGAGGAAGATGTTTTAACACCCAAAACGATTGTCCATTGGTCAGTTGGCACTGTACTCGTCCTTTACCAGCACTACAAGTATTTTCAAACTCTGCTTGACAAAAATATTGAAATCAATAAGACTTGCTCCATTTCCATACTTTTCCAACTTGCCGTACTGTCGCGATCTC